>BSBK01000822.1:620000-780000 GCA_027943335.1 Chamaecyparis obtusa | reverse complement strand
TTTGTTTATAGGTGTATTGATAATTATTTGTAACCCCAAATTATCTAAATTGATTGGCTTCTCAATGAATTTGACTATGGAATTAATTACATTAATTATTTAGAGAGAGCTATATTTGATTACATAGTTACCACATAAGGTGAGATTCAATTTGTATTTTTATGAATAGTGTGGGAAATGTTTTAAAAAAATTTTAATTAAATGATAATTCTTATTTAATTAATTAAATTGTGATAAAGCAATGGAGTTAGGGTAATATTATTATTTTAATGTAGTAAGAGGTAGTAAATGTAGAAATTAGTGTACATGTCATCTCATTATCTAAATCATAATGAAGGAAATGTTAATTTTGATTGTAGCAACTACACTTCCACCCTAATATATTTAAGAAATTAATATGTACAATAAGTATGTTGAAAGATATAGATGAAATCTACCCCTTCCTCTATTCAATACAATTTTGAAGTCATGAAATGCAATATACTTCTCGTTCAACTAAGTGCATACACAATTTTTAAACCATTATTTTAAACTAAATTAATATCTATATTTCTATGATTCTAATAAATCAAAAACATAGTTACCACCCATCTTTATAAATATTGTTTGTGTCAAATCATCCTTCGTGGGCCCTAGGAAAATCACTATAGGAGTGAAAAACCCACATTTTCATTCCATTTTCTATTTCACATAGATAAATGTATTTTTTGTAGTCATAGATTATATTTAAGTTAATCTATTGATGTAAATTTGTCTTGCACAATTAGAAATGTCCTTACAAGCTCCATAGTATATTTGTTGACAATTTAAAAGTGGTTCTTATAATTAGCTTCAATGTTATGATATATTATAAATCATATATTATAATGATATTGAAACTCTAGAATCATAACTAAACTTTATGAATCTCATCTTTTATAAATTTATTTGTCCCTTAAAAACATATTTGATTCCTACAAGCTCCACAATATATTTGTTATAATTTAAATTGATTCTTTTAGTAAAAATAAATTTTATATTTTATCAGAAATCATATAATAATAATATTCCACTAAACTAAATTTTATAAACCTCATCTCTAATATATCTATTTAACTCCCTTTTAGAAACAATTTATATCTATTAATAAATATCCATTACTTTTATAATTCATACTTAAATGTCAAAATCATATTTTCAACTTTCTTTTTCATTTAACACCTAATGAAATTTGTTTAATTAGTTCCATTATCAATTATCTTGTTGGGTTAGATAAGGAGGAAATTTTAAGCCATTGGGAAGGGCAAACGTGTGAAGGGTGAGACAAAAGAGATGTGAAGGATGAGACAAGAGATATTTGTGGCCTCTTTGAGAAGATATTAAGATGACACGTGTGGCATGGCATCTATCTCTCTTTTATCGTTTTGTATTGTTCCGTGAGGAAACGCCTTATCTTTTTGATAGGATATGTGATTGATTATCTTTTTGATAAAGTATGTGATTTTGATTAAGGGTAACGTGGTTAAATTTTCTCCCCTTAGTTGAGGAATATTATTAGCGAAGGATGAGACCTTTCAAGAAATCAATGGAAGGCCAAACAAGTAACCATATCATGTACAAGGATAATCTAAGTTTGAAATAAAAATAGGTGGATTTTTGTGGCTATTTTATTTGGTCTTTGTTATCATTTCATTTTAGGTAATCTAGGTCAGGGGTAACTTTTGATTTATCTTTTGTGTAAATGATGGTCTTTGGTACATCTTTAAGAGGTTGTAAGCGAGCTTATGTTGTAAAGAGTTAAGGTTTGGATCGCTATTCTTAAGTCTCGATTCTTCTTGATTAAAACATATATATAATAAATTAAGTAAAAGTTTTATCTCTTTTACAACTTAGTATTTATTTTTTAGCTTTTGTTTTTGTTGGTATAGAAACCCTCTTGTGATTTCTACTTCTTTTTTCAATTTTTTTAAAAAAGTTTTTTTGTCTTTCTCATTTAAGATTTTTATTTTTTTCTCAATTTTAGGATTGTGATTTTTTTGGCAAATTAGTATAATATAATTTTATAAAGTGATAATACACCTATTGTGTGTGAGGCAGATAGGTCAAGATAAGTATATTGAATTTTGATATTGGTTCATATGGTGACCTTAGTTTTCCTAGTGTTGAATTTATCATTTTTAACTCTCTTGGCTTTATAGTTAAAGGTGGACAAGAAGATTATAATATAGATTAAAAAATAAAATGTACACATCATGCTTCCTATTCTAAAACTACTTGTAGACCTCATGATTAAACAAACAATGAAATCCAAATAGTTGCAAACAAGTGAACAAAGTTACAAATCCCTCTACAACAAAGTAAATTTTCTTCAACAATTTGGAAGGATGGATGATGAGAATTCAACTAGAAGATCAAAAGTGGAGAATAGGTGAGAAGAATTATTATAGATCAAGGAGAAGATGGATGTTGACGATTACTTTTTTTCTAGATAAAACAGTGATATTATTTGAATAAAAATACAAAAAGACTACAAATAATTGATTGCAACCAAAAATAGGAGGGAAAATGAATCATTCAATCATTTAATTTTGGAAATGGTGGAAGGAGTGTAGAAAATTTTAATTTTAAAATTATTTAATTAGATTTAATATTGGTTTAGGCTAATTAAGTAATATCTTTTTACTTAGTTAGCAATGAACGATGATTAATTATATAATTAAATTATTAAATTAAAAATCAAATTATTTAAATGGTGACGATAAAACATTAATATACAATGATGTTATAACAATAAATTATATTTCAATTTTGCCCATCTTTGGAGTATCATTGTGACTAAACAATTTGAGACTAAAATAGTAATTTGAGACTTCAAAGAAAAGATAATAATAAATGCCATGGCGAGATGGTGATAGTGAGAAAGTCATGCTTTGATATTTTTGACTTAGAGCATAATTGATTAGATTTTGAAGTTTAAGGTGCCCCAAATGTTTAAAAATAAATTAAGGATGCCCCACCTCAAGAACAAAGACATGTGTAGAGAATGCAGATGGGCTCTTGAATGAAGAAGCATGATGAAACAAAGGCTTCACTAAGATGGAAAGAGATATGAAGTTTGTGAAAAGTTAGATAAAAGTTGTGGGAGTTGTAGATAGATATATGTCGATGATTTTTAAAAAACTTCTAAAGTGTTGAGAAACTTAATTTTGATATAGCATGTGATAAAATGCATCAAGGTATACTTGATGGTTATTTATTATACACATAAAGGAATGACTCATGTGTGCATGTAATAAGAGACAAAATAAATAAAGACACTCAAGAAAGCATATTATTAAGGTAAAACATGATATAATAGACTTTGAAGACCTTGGTAGAGTATATTGTGTGTCAAAAACAAGAATACACAAAAGAAATAAAAATTCAAACAAACAAGAAAATAATATAAAGATTTACCTCTTGTCAAGTTGAAAACCAAGCTATAGATTGATGTGATAGTAAGCATTGATCTCATATATTTGGAGTGAGATATCTCACGAGATGATACATGTGAATTTGAACAAGAATATCATCCAAGAGGGAAAAAAAAGAACTTGTGGGTGAGTGACTATATTTGTAGGAAGTATATTCCTATGAGTGAATGCATAATAATGTTTCTAGGGTGCACATACTTGTGTGGTGTCATGCTTGGGGATAAAGTGATAGAAGGACATGTGTTAAAATATTAAATTTGACTGATAATGAATAACCAATGTATCTATTCAAAGTATGAGTCAAAATATCAAGTAAGGCCCAACTAAAAGACAAACATGTTAATATGGATGGATGAATGTAAAAATGATTAGGATAAAAGAGGTGAGGCAAACTACTTAGAATAAATGAAGGGTATTGGCACTAAGAAAGGGGATGTCACAAACCTCTATTGATTAAATTTTAATAATACATATATTTGTTTGACTAGTTGATAGTGATCTATTATTATTTAATTAAATTAATTAATTAATATGTATCGATTAAATCAATAACCAATATTATATTAATTAAATCATTAATCAATATGTATAAATATAAATATAATTAAACTTAATGTTAAGTGTATGATAATAAATATATTTAGCTGATAGGCTTCCCCTTTGGGGAAGCTTGCGTACGGCCACGCCGGATAATTCATACGCCAGTCAGATTTGTCTCACACCGAGCTCAAAAATTTGTCTGGCACCTGAAAATGGAATAAACAATACTATTTTGCACACCTGCAGTTGTCAACGGGATGAGTCTTAAATCCACGGTTGCGAGAGGCACCGTTCAGAGCAAATACGGGTCGTCTGGTATTTTTGTTGGTGAAATACGGATCATATTGTACTATAAGCTTGATTGCAGGAGGAGTAAAAGTAGTTTATATCCTTCCATGGCTATACGCTGCTGAGCGAAAGTATTGGAATTAAAGAGGAAGAGAAATTTTTTAAATGTTGAAAAGAAACATTTAGGGGTTAGTGGTGGGGAATGCTGAGTTGTCTATTGAAGATTTTGATTAATTTTAACGTGCAAGTGTCGATAGTGGTTATGATCATTTTACATTGGTTCAACTTATTTTAAGTTTGTCTTTTACACATAATCATCTAGTATTTTCAAAACATAAGGTCATCTTAAAATTTGTAGAAATTTTAATTTTATATTATATTTGACAGATCTGAAATTTAATATTTTATATTATAAGTTTTTATTTTAACTAGTAACACAAATTATTTAGAAACATATTAGTACAGTAGTAACATAAATAATTTATTGTAGAAAACCTCTCAACATTAATAAACATAATATTTTGATATATTTACCAAGGGGACACTTTTTTTTTAATTTTAAATATTCAAACAAATTTTAGTTTTAAATAATTTTTTATATTTTATTTTATATATTAAGATAGAATTTAAATAATAATTAAAAAATTAAAAATTAATGATTAGTAATAATTCAACTAGGTAACTTTTTATTTTTTACATAGATTTGTTACAATAATTTAATTTTTGCATATTAAAATGTAGACACTTATTTTAAAAAAATATATATTCAAACAAATTTTAGTTTTAATTAATTTTTATATTTTATTTTTTACAATAGATTTGTTAAAAATTATATTAAATTTTAGCTTAAAATATTTTTTTCAATAGTAAAATTTCCAAACTCTTTTTATATATTTTAGGGTTTAATTTATTGTATAGTCACATTGAGATGTAAAACTTATTTTGTTTAGTTTTAAATAATTTTAAAATAAAAAATAATACTAAGATAATATAAATTTTTTAATTATATATACTAATTATTTCTAAATAGATGAAATAGGTAATGCATAATTAATATTCAAATAATACATTATAATATTGTGAATTATATTAGCTTGAATGAAAATTAAGTAAAGTAATTACAAAATATTGAAATTATAATTATGTCATTTGAAATTACATTGTATTACATATTTGTTTTATTATAATCTAAAACTAACATGACATGTAAATTTTACTTATTAAATATGTAATTAAAAATTATATTTTTAAAAAAAGATATAATATTTTTTAATATTGTATAATTATAAATTTAAGCAAAAACTAAGAATTTACTATTGAAAAAATTATTTAAAACTAAAGAGAATATTTCTTTAACATATCATTTGAAATATTCAAATAAAAAATATTAATCTATAATTTTTACTTATAGATTAATACTAAATTATTTACAATTAAAATTTATTTGAATATTATATATATATATATATATATATATATATATATATATATATATATATATATATATATATATATATATATATATATATATATATATATATATATATATATATATATATATATATATATATATATATATATATATATATATATATATATATATATATCTTTTAATATTAAATAATAATACATTTAAGTGAAAACTAAAAATTTACTATTGAAAAAATTATTTTAATGGGATGAAATTATTTTGTAGGAAGGAAAGCAAAAATAATTAATTTTCCCGTGTCAGTCACAGTACGGTAGTCACAGAGGAAGGACAACATGGTAGGGCATGTGCATGGGCAGGGGCTAGGTGCAAATATGTTGCACCATATCCCCATCTGAATGATCAAGATTTTTATCAAACTATTTGGTTATAGGTATGAGGGATGTTGGCGGTCTAATAGAAATTTTTTTACAATCAAGGGTGATTGTTCCTTGAAGGGTTGCACAGTTATAGGTTAGAAACTTGATTAGCTAATCCTTTAATATCTTTAGTGAGAGACATAGGACCAATAATTATTTCAAATATAGTATTTTTTGTTAAATAATTGAATTAGAGTCATAAAATTTGAAAACTATTGAACTAGAGGTGTAAATTGTGAAGCAATGTTGCGAGTTGTAAGATGAGATGTACCATAGTGCAAGTGCCAACTTCTAGCCTTAATTGTGTAGTTATTTTAATATCAATATTTGGATAACACCTTGTGATCCATTATCAAGAAGGGAGTAACAATGTGCATATGATATAGAGCACGTTCCTTAAAAAGAAAGAGGAAAGGTTATGGCCATGCTCTTTAATCCAGATGTATTCCTCTTCTTGATTATGGATCGTGTCATGTGATCGTAAATGTTGATTTCAAAAACATTGAACACTTATTGCCAAAACCATGCACCGACAAAAAATCACTTTGGCAATTTGCAAGTGAAATGTTTGATTAAAATTTATATGCTTCTCACTTACTAGCAATATTGAGAGAAACAAATTCTTACAGTAAAAGAATTGTAAGAAATAAAATATTAACACATTTAGAATTTCTTGAACATTATTATTTCAATAGTAAATATAGTGCTTGCATATACGGGATCTTCTTTTATCAGTTTTAATGATATCATAAAGAATGCATGCAATTTGAAAATATCAAAAAGTTATGATCAAATGAGGAAGATAAATGGAATGTTTGTCTGTTTCGGCAATCCGTTATTTTGGGTTATCTTCCAATGCAACTGCACTATTTTTCACACTTCCTTTTAATATGTAAACCTTAATTATGCTTGCTTTCACATCAAACACCTATCGGCTTATCCCTTGCACCTTCTTTCGGTGCAAGTGCTAGTAATATAAATACACTTAAAACAATTATTACAATCACCGACAATTAGAAAATATTTGACAGATGTAGTGGGAGATTGTGTTTGTTCATGTCATTATAAACATTATTTTGGACTCAAGAATCGATAACACATAAGGAAAAATGATACAAGAAAAAAATCAAGGAAAATCGATAAGTAATAGTCAAAAGAAAGACAAGAAACATAGAAGGAACGAAAACCAATTACCTTGCATTGATCATTGATAGAGTCAAACAAAGTTAATAAAGGCTAAGTAAAAAGGGAAAAACTGAAATTATAGGGTGGTGCCGAAACTATAGGGTGACAAAGATTAGTCACATCTTAGTACAAGATGTGGGCCACGTAAGAACTTGGAAACAATCAACACATTCAGAGGTATGAATTTTAATGATTTTCTTTATTATTAAACTTTACAATGCAATTATAATATGATTAATAGCCAAACATGTAAAGGTAATTAGGTAAACAATCTTATGTCATATTTACCAATACATTGTAAGGATATATATGATAATAACAAATATATTTACTAGCAATCATACCTTAGTGTGAAATGGGTATGCCGAGTCGATATGGAATGTCAACTAAGCATTTGTCATCTCTCTCTCTCTCTCTGCACCTCTCCCTCTATCTATCTCCATCTCTCCTCCCCTCTCTCTCCATATCCCTCCTCTATCTATCCCTTTCTCTCCCCCCACCCTCTCTCTCCATTTTTTGACAAAAGTTATAAAGTATCGATGATGGGTTATATTTGACCATGTTCCATGTTAAGAACCTTTAAATTTGTCAAGTGAGTTGCAATACGTCTATTATGCATTAAATTTTATGGTTGGCTACTCTATTGCTAATATATATTTATCTATCTCTTCCTCTCTATTTCTCCCTCTTTCATTCTCTCTTCTTTATATATTGATATCTTCCATACCCTCTCTATCTATCTCTCCCTCTCCTCTCCATATCCCTCTTCTTTTCAATCATTATCTCCACACCTTTCTCTACCTCCTTAATCTCTTGTTTTCTCTTCCCACTGCACCTCTCCCTCTTTCTATCCCTGTCTCTGTTAGGATTAACAAGACAAAAATAATAGTTATATGCAAATATAGCCAATATCAGAAAATAATAAACCACACATAAGAGAACACAAGACACAGATATTTAACATGGTGCACCCAATCCTTGGGCTACACCCACCAACAATGAATCCAATATTCATATTATCTAGTGATTACAACCTGAATACAATCCACAATCCTTTACAACTCAATACCACTGCAAGAAGCTACTAAAACATATATAATGAAGTCCCTAACCCTAAGCCATTTTATAAAATATTTTTCCGCTTTAGGGTTAGAATTGGTTACAACATGTTAGCCAAAAAAATAGCCGAAAAAATAGCCCAACATTTTATTTTTCGGGCCGATGCCCCGAACCCCACAATAAATGAAAAGTGTGATAAACTACAACTGATTGAATATCTTGAGGAATGTTTGACAATGGAATGGATAATTGAAAGATAGTGATTGATGATCATTAGGCTACTAAAGTATATGTAAGACAATTAAACCAGTTAATGTATTTTCATTGATGTCAACTAGTTTTGACTATACTTATCATGATGGTTACAAACATCTTAAGAAAATAAAATGGTAAAGAAATGAGATATCTACATAAAGATGAGATGGATGAGAAAGATATGGATATGTATACATTGGGTAACTTATTGATGAGTCTATGGCATTATGTTAATGACTTGATTGTATTACATGATTCTATTATGTATTGAAGATTGAGACTGAACAAGTTTATGTGGGACCTCGGTAAATGAAGATTTCAGTATACACTGAGCAAGTGTAGTGTATACTGAGTATAATATTAACCGAGCTAGTTATCACCAATGCATTCTGGTATTGACCGAGTGAAAGAAATACTTGGAGTGTTGTGACAACCGACTAAAGATGATGTGCTAGACAATTGTTTATGATTCCGAGGTAAATAATAATGTTTGTTATGATGATCAAACGAATGAAAAAATTCAAGGATGATCAGATGAAGGAGAATCAAAAATGTTATTAACACAACTACCGAGGAAGGTTAAAGCGACAAAATCTACGGTGAAGATTAAGAGGAAAAACCATTGGATGAAATTAAAACAATTTATGATGTCTATATAAGGAAGCATGAGATTCATTATTGAGTCTGGCTACTATAGGAGAATTTGTGTGAAAAAGATTGATTTCATGCAACACTAATCAAACTGGTTGAAGACAAAGCTAAGTAAAATTATAGACAACACCGAGTGACAGAGAAAGTAATTACCGAGCAAAACAAAGTTGGAGGAAAAAAAGATGTTGAATTGATTATTGATCAAAGGTATTTTTGAGCTTAGCATAGATCTAAAAATATGAAAATCAAGTTGTATTTGAATCAGATCATTACTGTATCAGTTTAACTATTGCTATAGATAAATCTCTTAACCAAGTGGGACTTAACAGTCTTTATATTTTAATATGACATTCAATGAATGTTGATTGTTTTCTTATTGACCCCATAGTGAATGATTGGTCAAGGGAGAACTATTAGTAATAAATCATCTAACTAGGTCACACCTCACAGTGTGTTTTGTAACCTTTAACAGGCTTGGCTCCTAATGAAGCTCACTTCAGAAGAGTGAATTATTTTGGTTTACCGGTCCCAGATGGATTTTCCCTTAAAAAGGTTTCCACATTAAAAATCTATGTGTTATATGTGTATGGATCTGTTGACATGTTAATTTACTTTACATATTTTTATAACTAGATAGATCAGTAAACCCAGTATTTAATTTAATGATAATCAGTATATGAAGAGAAATGCACAGTTGATATTTTACCGAGTTAATTATTTGATTTGAAACTTTTGATATATATATATGGGAGTATTTGGGACTATAGGATAGCTAGACTTAATTGATTCACCCCCCTCTCAGTTATCTAACAATTGGTATCAGAGCATAGAGTGCTTGGAAGGAAAGTTTGAAGGACTTAAGCTAAAGATCACAAGATGTATAAGAGAGAGGTTCCTATTAGCTCATTTTCCAGTTAATGCAAAAATATTTTAAAATGGTCTTTATTCCTATAGAATCTTGAGAAATTCCAATTTCCAATGTCAAGGAATGAGAAATAGGGTTTATCCATGCAAAAGGTTTCAAAATTTTTCTAAATCCACAAAAACCCTACCCAAGTCTATTTCTTCATTACCTTTTCTTGACCACTTAAGTCTCTTTTATGCATGTGCTTGTCTTTTCCTTTATTCTCCTAATCTCCAAGTCCTGGTGGTTAGTGGCTAGACATTTGGTGATCCAACGAGTGGTTAAGAAATGTGTTGTCATTGAATCTCAAAATTTCACGGCTAAGTCATGAAGCATTTGGCATTTCAACGAGGACTGTTGATGATATAATGGATCAATGGATGGTGCTAGTACTTGAAATGAAACTCAGGGTCAAGCCAAGTATCTAGCGATTATGAGAATGTCTCCAGTCATGTGATCTCTGAATCTAATCATAGTTAAAGTCTGGTTAGAAATTTCCCTTTGTCGCCAGATCGATGTTGAGTTAAGTTAAAAGCTTGGAGATTGAGCGGTGAGCATTGATGCAAGTCAAGATTGGATGGTGGTCACCCAACCTCCAAATGAAACTGTGAGTTAAAGAAAGATTTAGAGATTGTGAGATTGCATGTGTTGCCCAATCTCCAGAGTAAACCCCAATTGAGATAAGTGTTCCGAGACCCTGTGAAAGCCTTCGGCACGCGTTCGCCAGATCAAGTATGATTAGGAGACTTATCATGGTTAAGATAAAGACAGTACAAGTCAAGGTTAATCTCATGATGGGCACAATGTCGATAATGAAAGATGCTTGAAAGATATTGATTGCGTGATCACGACAACCATCTGATATTGCTTAAGGAAAGATAAATGAAAGGTGGGTCCCCAGTTGCCAAATGTTGATGACGTGCTTGCTCCTAGTTGGTTTCCAAGGAATGATGTGGCTGGTTATTTTTAAATCTCCATTGACTATTTTATCAAATTTTGAGAGCCACACGATGTGCCGAGAAAGACTGAGATCGACGACTATGTTTTAAACTTGATAAATTATTTGTTAACGGTCAAATTTTGAATCTTTGAGCTAGGGTTTGTCAGAGGTAGGAAATGTTGGTGCACCAGAGGGATGAACAATTAGATCTAATTCTTCTCGGGACATAAGGAATAATTTTTCAGTTGAGAATTGAATTAACTCTGTGGTGGTTGGGCCGAATATGATCAGATTTTATTGCTGCCCTAAGCTTGATATTTTGTAGGAGGTTTCTTTTGGATTCAACATTTATATTTTGGACAAAGCTGTCAAAGAATTCAATTCCCTAGTACGTAGTGGTTGATGAGATACTTATGGTGATGTTCTTTCCATAGGGATAAAAGAATCATACCCTAATTTGTAGTTTAGCTGATAGGGTTTTCATATGTAAAAATATTAGATTTGTCTCTAATATTTTTGAATTATCTTAGGGTTTTCTCCCTATCACTTCTGTAATAAATTATTTCCTAATTTCATGCTGCAGTAGTTGACAGTGTTTCCCTAATTGTTCCCTAAATGACTCGAATCTTTTTTCAATCCCTTTTCCTATAAAAGGATTCCCAAGGTCATTAAGAAGAAGTCTCTTTCTGGGTTAAGAAAGGACTGGCTTGCAAAAACCAAACAGATAAACATAGGTCTGTGTTTTTTAGTCAAGAATTGGTAGAAGAGGTTTGTAACCTCTCTATTTCACAAAGATCTTAATGAATCTACATTTTTCTTATTCATTTAGTGGAGTGTTCTACGCTCAGTAAATCACTTTTGTATCAGTTATGTGACAACTAATACAAAGATTGCAAGAATTGCTTTGAATCTTGTCTCCTATTTTAAGGGTTTGTGATTTCCTATTGTCTTGAGAATTAATAAGCTCAAGTCCAATAGCTGCAGGCATAGTTCTGTATGTATTGATGTGTTTTGTTTTTAACTCAAAGAGTTAAGTAAATTCTTGATGTAACTTGGCAGAATTGCAGCGTATTAAGGAGGATTGTTGTAAGTAGTGAGATTCTTGGTATAATCTGATTTTCATTTGGAAGGTGAATGATAAGAATCAACAATATAGTGAGGAATTTTTCTGAATATGCCCAATGAATAAGGGACTGATCACATACATTTTTTCTAAAAGATGTTCTTTCTTGTCCATCAGTTCTACCCCAAAACAAACAAAAATTAAATTCTAAATCTTTAAGTCAGTAATTGTGGATTTAATAGCTACAGCCCCTGCCTTTATTTGTGAATAACTTGGTAGTATTTCTAAGCTTCACACCCAATCCCTTTATGTCATAGGTAATAAGAAGTATTATGGGCACTTATCTTCTTTGTGAGGATTAGTGGAAAAGTGAAATTAAGTGATCCTAATCCTAGGTACACCCACTTGAATTTTGTAGAGTTCAAAGTGTAGAAAGCCCTTGTGCTTTGTTATTTGGTCCTTGTTCCTATATGAATGTACTAATTGTGGGAAGTAAGCTAACCCATAGGTGAATCTCTGCATTTCAAAGGTAGTTTAAATCTTGCTAAACCAAGACCCAACAAGATGGTGACTCTACTAGGGAGTAGAGATGATATGTTCATGGTGAATCTAAATTGAAGATCTCTGGTATTATAAATTTGTGTCAAATAGTGTGGGTACAATTTGAGATAGACTCCTGGCCTTCTTATTTATCTTATCCAATAGTTACCATTGATTGTGAAGATTCAGATTTCAAAGTTTAATATTTCCTCAGTAAGTGTGAATGGCGACTCTGAGAATCTCTACAACACTGCTGAGAAAAAATGGAAATACTTTATAACATTATTTAGATATGAGTCAAAAAATTACTAGGGCTTGGAGGAAAGATCATCTTGAGGATAAATTGGAAGGTGAACTCCCAAGTACCTCTAGGGCCCGTTAGCCACGAACTGATAAGAATGATAAAAAGATGCCTCAGGCATGGAAACAGAAGAAATATACAAATGAAGATGACTTATTCCATCCCAGTCAAGAAGATAATGCATTAGAATATGAAGAGGCCATGGATTTGGGATTGGGTTAGTATGATGACTATATTTATCCTTCAGAGAGAAGAGGAGAAAGGTTACAATACAATAAAATAATCATCCCAAGTAAATCTTTTGAAAATGATAGGAGGTCAAGAAGAAAGAGTAGAAGTAGACATGACTTCTACCCACATTTTTCCCTTGGTGCTTCGGTACCTAAGGGCCTTCATGTCTCAAAATAAAAACAAGATGAAATACATGATGAAGATTTAGAGTCTGAAACAACTCTCCCAGAATCTGAAGAAATCTTTGAATAAGTTTATGAGTTAGAGAGGAGAATCCAGGAACAAGATTCCATTAGACAACAAAGAGAAAAATAAAAGGAAGACAAAATAAGAAAAGCTATGATAAGAGATGAACAATTAAAGAGGAAATTATTAAACCTGGAAGTGATCAAATTTGTCTCAATACTTGAAAAAAAAAAGGAACAACCTGTTATCCAAGAAGTATGAAAGGTAAGAAAACCTAGGGATAAAGGTAAACAAAGTGCTACTGGAATTACAATTAATGAACCTGTCAATGATAAAGATATTTTAGACCAAGTATCAAGGTTAGATGTTGATCTTAAGAAAGCCAAAAGAGAAAAATAAATATTGGCTACGGAACTTGAGAAGGAAGAACTTGAGGCTACTGCTTTAGAGATGAAAAAGAAGATTGATTTTCTCAGGAAATCCTTAGGGACTCCAAATGTTTTTATTTCTACTCCAATTCATGGTGCTGACATTGGGAACTCTACCAAGCATGACATCATTATCACACTAGAAATTGTTATAAATGTTGCCGATACATCAAATAATAAATCATCTACTTCTCAATATGATGGATCATTGTAAAGGAGACCAGTTCATCTAGAAAGGTACCGAAAACTTATCTTTAATGGTTTTCCTAGTTATCCTAATTTGATTCCTAAAAAAATTAGAGAAAAAATTCCAAGGTTTACTGGTATTAATGTTATCACATGCGAGGAAACTTTAAATAATTTTATTGATATAATAGATGACTATGAAGTTGAACATGAAGATGTCATTATGAAATTATTTGTTCAATCATTAACTAAAGATGCCAGAGACTAGTTTAGAGGACTCCCTTATGACTGTATTGGCTCTTGGGATGATTTTAAGAATTTTTTCAAGGACCAATATGGTGATAAGACAAATGAAGGTTTTATGTTGAATGAATTTAATAATATCAAGAAAAACTAGAATGAGGAGGTCCTTGAGTTTAATGTTAGATTTCAAAAGGAAATGCATAAGCTTTTCCAGGTTATGAGATTAGATGAGAAAGTATGTTTAGCAACATACTTAAATGACTTTGATGCAAAAATGGGTTACCTACTCAGAGACAAAAATCCTAGAACTATTAGGGAAGCCCAAAGATTTGCTTTAAATATTGAAAGTAGTAGGAGAGTATCAGGTAAGCTAGGTAGAAGAGAAGATCCTAAGCCTCCTAGATATTTAAAGAAAGAATTGGATAAAACTTCCAATATAAAGCCTAGGGAGGGTGATGACCTTAAGAAAATCCTAAATGCATTACCAAGTTTAAAGCCTGATGAAAATAGAAATAGGGTTCAAAGAAATGACAAGCTTCCTTTCAACAATTTTTATAGGCAACCTAGGTTGCATAATTTTCCTTACCATACCGAATGGAAGGATGGGAAGCCTAAAATCCTAGAAAGGAAGGACATGCCTAATGATAAGACCCCTGACCTTTTATAAAGGCACTCTATTAATATGACTGATGATGTCCCACGGTGCATAGCTTGCTAGTCCCCACATGATCCAAACCATTGTGCAATTTCCCAAAATGTATCTGCAAATGGGGAACATGAAGGTGAGGAAGATGAATCTTATGATGATCAGGGTTGTGACATGACTTCACATGTGTGGGAAGAGGTTGATTCTATAGAGGGAGATGAGGATCAGGATGTCAATAATTTCTAGAGCAGAAAGGAGACATATCATCAACAGGTCTTTTCTAATGAAGAAGAGGATATTGAAAATACAATTTGCAATATAGAAGAGAGTGAAGAGCCTATTATATTAAGAAGACCTTCTGATGAGGAAATAGCTCAAATCACTACTAATATGGCTACTCAAGCCAGTAGTAACTATGTTTTGAGAAATAGGATAGTTGGTAATGTAGATGGTACCCCAACAAGTATATTTATTAATAAGAATTATGAAGACACAAAGCAAGCACAAGATAGGAATAAAACTACTAATGGTGTCAAGAAGATGAAAATAAAAGGGGCAAAAAAGCCAAATGGCCTAAAGAATGTATATAGGGTAAAGGTAAAGACACCCATGACATATATCCCTATTCCCAAAATTGAAAATAAGAAACAAAAGGAAGACAATCCACATCTTGCATCATAGGTTGAAGATGAAAATATGTTTCAGGCTAAGCAACATTTATCTTATGTGAAGTATACAATTATTGATATGAGTTAGTTATTATCTGACATAATAGTCAAGGTTCCATTAATAGAAATGATGAGAATAGGAGAGCATAAAGAGAAAGCTCTCACATGGATAAATATTGTTCTTTCAACAAATGTTCAAAAAATAGAAAATACTGAGACAACAAGGGGGACGAGATAAATCTGAAAATAAGGGGAAAGAGATGGAAGAAATTGTTTCAGAAATACCCCAGATTTATCCAGACACAAATCTTGTAAGTACTTTTTTGGGAGCTATTGATCCCTTTTTCTTAACTCTGGTCATAAATGGAAAAATGTTGAAAAAATGCATGATTGATTCTGGAGCATCCAATATAGTGATGTCTGCTAAGGTCATGAGATCAATGGGACTTCAGGTGGATACTCCTCATGGGAGGTGTCAGGCCATGGTTTCTAGAGATGTACCCGTCATTGGTAAAATTAGGGCCTTACCTTATAAACTTGCAGTTTATCCTGACAGACAATTAACCATGAGTGTTCTAGTTGTGGACATACCTCCTAAATATGGAATGTTATTATCAAGAAAATGGAGCATGACAATGGGAGGTATTATAAAATGTGATCTATCATTTGCAACCTTCAAAATTGCTGGTGAAAATGTCAAAATATCTAGGGAAAATAGAACTTCCCATATGATTGAGGAAGAGACAGAAAATGAAAACATGAATTATTTCTTGGACACCAATATAAATTCTTTTCAAGTACAAAGCATAAAGGTTGAAGGGAAGGATGAACCTTTACTTTTTTATGAGGATAAGGCAAATTTGATAGATCAAGATAGTTTATGGACCATGTATTTTGATGGTGCTAGCTCTAAGGAGGGAGATGGTGTAGGAGTGTTATTGATTGCTCCTACTGGAAGGACATTTAAGTACTCATTTACTTTAATGTTTCCTTGTACTAATAACACTATAGAGTATGAGGCTCTGTTGATAAGAATAAGGTTGATCTCAAAACATAAAATTAAGAACCTTAGAGTAATTGGAGATTCAGAACTTGTGATATCCAAAGTAAGATCCAAATATGCATCAAAGAATGACATATTGAAACAATACACAAATGCTGTTTGGGATGAGATAGAAGGTTTTGATGCTTTTGGTATTGAATGGATGGACATAAGTCAAAAATAATGGCTGACCTACTGGAAAATATTGCTTTGAGACCAAAGGATACTACATTTTCTAGAATATCCAAAATTGAAGTATAGTCTAGGCCTTCCATACCAGACAAAATTGAAAATTGGCAAGTTTTTGAAGATGATTTGGACATCTTAAGGTTTTTACATTGTGAAGACAATTTTGAAGACACATAAATGAATTTTAGTGGGTATGTGGAAACCTCAGGTGACAAGGATAGCATTTTAGGCAAGGAAGTGTTACAATTAAAGTCAAACAGAGTCCCAAAAGGTTTGGTTGTGCTTGAGAGAGAATTTGATAATAATGAAAGGTCTTTTCGAACAAAGACTGTGAATAAGCCAAATAATTTAGAAGAAATAAATTTAGGGACAGCTGGAGCTCCAAAAAATATATACATTGGAGGAAAGTTATCTCCTAAAATAAGAAGGTCCTTGATTGATCTTCTTAGGAAATATAGGCATGTCTTTGCATGGTCTTATGATGACTTAAAGGCCTATAGGGATGATTTGTTTCAACATGAGATTCCTTTAAATGAAGGAACAAAGCCCTTCAGAAAAAAGTTAAGACCTGTGAACCCAACTTTGGCACCAAAAATGCAAGAAGAACTACAAAGAATGAGTGATGCAGGGATCATTCAACCTATCAGACATTCAACCTAGGTCTCCAACTTGGTCCCAGTAAGGAAGAAAAATAGAGACATTAGGCTTTGTGTTGACTTCAGGAATTTGAATATGAACTCATTAAAAGATAACTATGGGCTACCAAACATGGAAACCATGCTACAAAGACTTACAGGATCAGAGCTAATGTCTATGATGGATGGGTTTCAGGGTATAACCAAGTTGTTATCAAGGATACTGAACAGTTCAAGACTGCATTTACTACTCCATGGGGTACATATGTGTATGTTAGAATTTCTTTTGGTCTAACAAATGTTGGGGCTACTTTTAAAGGAACATGGATGTAGCATTTTCATATTTCATAAACAATTTTCTTGTTGTGTACTAGGATGACCTCACAACATACTAAAAAAAAGAGGATCAACATTGTGGCCATCTTGAAAACATATTTGTAAGAGCTCTAGAATATGGAGTATCTCTTAACCCTAAGAAATGTGCTTTTGGGGTAACATAAGGTAAGCTTTTGGGTCTTATTATGTCTAAGGATGGAGTTAGAATTGACCCTAAAAGGGTAATTGCAATTGATAAAGTACCATTTCCAAGAAGTGTCAAGGGAATTTAGTCTTTCTTTGGACAGATAAACTTTTTTAGAAGATTCATTACAAATTTTTTTGAGATTAGTGTCCCTATTTCCAAAATGTTGAAGGAAGGTGCAAAGGTAGAATTGAATGAAGAAGCTAGGAGGGATTTTTGTGAAATTAAGCAAGCAATTAAGGATGCACCTATGTTGAGGACACCAGATTATAGTAAGCCTCTCCAAATATTTTCCTTTTCTTCTTTTCATACTATTGTTGTAGTATTATTGCAAAAGAACTCAAAAGGTTTTAAACAACCCATATCCTTTTTCAGTAAATCCTTGCAAGCAATAGAGTTAAAATATGATATAAATGAAAAATAGGCTTATGCACTAGTCAAAGCTATTAAATTTTTTTGATGCTACTTAGTTGCAGCAACTATAGTTGCATATGTGCCTAGTGCTATTGTAAAGGACATCTTAGTACAACAAGAAGTTTCAGGAAGAAGGTGTAGATGGATCAACAGGATCCAAGAATTCAATATTGATATCCAAATCATAAAACTAGTCAGAGGACTAGGATTAGCTGAACTCATGGATTGAACCAATCTAGATGCTAATCATATCAATGTTATTGAAGAAGAATAGAGGACATATATATATGATTTAGATTATTGTGATTGGTATAGGGATATAATTGGATACCTGCAAAAGGTGGTTTTTCCTCCTGAGATGGATGATAACAAAAAGAGGACTTTCAAGCTACATGCTGTAAGGTATGTAATTTTCAAAGGTGAATTATGGTAGAGGAGCAATGAGGTTGTTTTAATCAAATGTGTGGATCATCATAAGGCTGAAGACTTGTTGCGAGAAATGCATGAAGGAGTGTGTGGTGGCCATTACATGGATAAGACAACTGCACATAAGATATTAAGGTTTGGTTTCTGGTGGCCCACAATTTTTAGAGATGCACATTTATTTGTTAAAAAATGTGATGCTTGCCAGAGATTCATAGGGAAGTTAAAATTTAGTGGTAACTTGCCTTTAAACCATGTGATAGTTATGGCCCCTTTTCAGAAGTGGGGTATGGATTTCATTGGTGAAATCCCAAACAAGTCAAGTGGGGGTCATTCATGGATCCTAGTGGCCATAGATTATTTCACTAAGTGGGTGGAAGCAATTCCCACTAGGAAGGCCACTAGAAAGGTGGTAATTGATTTTATGATGCAGAACATTTTGACTAGGTTTGGATGTCCTGAGATAGTAGTAACTAATAATGCTATGTGTTTCAGGTCTAAAGAGTTTGGTGTTTTCTATGAGCAATTTGGGATTCAGGTCTCATATTCATCTCCTTATCACCCCCAAGGAAATGGCCAGGCTGAATCAAGTAACAAGAGCTTGATAATTTTTTTGAAAAGAGTCTTGGATAAGAACAAAAGAGCATGGGATTCAAAGTTGCAGTTGGCTCTATGTGATGATAAAGTGACAGTGAAAATAGCTATTGGTTGTGCTCCTTTTGATTTAGTATATGGTATTCATGCGAGGTTGCCACAAAATAATCTATTAAAAATGTATGAGTTCATCCAGATATATGATGATGACTTGAATAATTAAATGAAAATCAGGTTGGAAGATTTGATACAATTGGATGAATCAAGAAGAAAGGCTCGTGATAAAAACATCAAGTTGTAATTGCAATATAAGAACCTGTATGACAAAAGAACCACAATTAGAAATTTTTGCATCAATGATCTAGTCCTAATGTGGAATGCCAGGTTAGAAGACAAAGGTAAAAATAGTAAGTTTGGCCCAATCTGGCTAGGACCATATCTCATTGGTGCAAAGTGGGGATCTGATTCCTGTATCCTGAAGGATTGGGTTGGAAATGTTTTGGAATTTCTAGTTCATGGATAATTCTTGAATTTGTACTTTTCATAAGGTACTCTCTTTATCCATGAACAATAGGTTAGTTTCTCCCTTTTTGTTGTGTTTTTCCCTTCCTATTTTCCTATTTTGGTCTGATAGTTGTAAAGTTTCCCTATAAATTTTGTCTAGTGGGTGGTCTTCTTCCTCCATAAATTCTAAGTTCTTGGATGGGCACAACTTACCCATCATCCCCAAATAGAGCCACTATTACCTCATTCTCCAATTAATGCAAAATATTTGAAAATGGTCTTGATTCCTATAGAATCTTTCAAAATTACAATTTCCAATGTCAAGGTATGAGAAATAGGGTTTATCCATGCAAAAGGTTTCAAAATTTATCTAAATCCAAAAAACCCTACCCAGGTCTATTTCTTCGTTATCTTTTCTTGACCACTTAAGTCTCTTTTATGCACATGTTTGTCTTTTCATTTATTCTCCTAATCTCCAAGTCCTAGCGGTTAGTGGCTAGACATTTGGCGATCCAATGATCAATTAAGAAATGTGTTGTCAGTGAATCTCAAAATTTCATGGCTAAGTCAAGAAGCATTTGGTGTTTCAACAAGGATAGTTGATGATATAATGGATCAAAGATTGGTGCTAGTTCTCAAAATGAAACTTAGGGTTAAGCCAAGTATCTGGTGATTGTGAGAATTCCTTTGGTTGTGTGATCTCTGAATTTGATCATAGTTAAAGGCTAGTTAGAAATTTCCCTTTGTCGCCTCATCGCCAGATTGATGCCAAGTTAAGTTAAAAGCTTGGAGATTTAGCAATGACCATTGATGCAAGTCAAGATTGGACAATGGTCACCTAATCTCCAAATGAAACTATGAGTGAAAGAAAGGTTCAGAGATTGTGATATTTCCCATGTCGCTCAATCTCTAGAGTAAACCCCAGTTAAGATAAGTGTTCTCAGACCCTGAGAAAGCCTTCGGTCAACTATTCGCCACATCAAGTATGATTAAGAGACTTGCCATTGTCAAGATAAAGGTAGTATAGGTTAAGGCTAATCTCACGGTGTGATGCCGCTAATGAAATATGCTCGAAAGATATTGATTGCACGATCACGACATCCATCTGCTCTTGCTTAAGGAAAGATAAATGAAAGGTGGGTCCCCGGTTATTAAATGTTGATGACATGATTGCTCTTGGTTGGTTGCCAAGGAATGATGTGGCTGGTTATTTTTAAAGCTGAGTTGACTATTTTATCAAATTTTGAGAGCCACACAATGTGCTGAGAAAGACTGAGATCGACGGCTATGTTTTAAACTTGATAAATTATCCATTGTTGGTAAAATTTTAAATCTTTCAGCTAGGGTTTTTTAGAGGTAGGAAGCGTCAGTGCGCTAGAGGGATGAATAATTAGAACTAATTCTTCTTGGGCCATAAGGGACAATTTTTCAGTTGAGAATTGAACTAACTCTGTGGTGGTTGGGCTGAATATGATCAGATTTTATTGCCGCCCTGAGCTTGATATTTTGTAGGAGGTTTCTTCTGGACTCAACATTTATGTTTTGGACAAAGCTATCAAAGAATTAAATTCCCTGGTATGTTGTGGTAGATGAGATACTTATGGTGATGTTTTTTCCATAGAGATAAAGGAATCATACCCTAATTTGTAGTTCATCTGCTAGGGTTTTCATATGTAAAAATATTAGATTTGTCTCTGATATTTTTGGATTACCTTAGGGTTTTCTCCATCACTCCTATAATAAATTATTTCATGATTTCATGCTATAGTAGTTGACAGTATTTTCCTAATTATTCCTTTAAATGAATTGAAGCTTATTGAAATCCTTGTTTATATAAAAGGATTCCCAAGGTCATTAAGAAGAAGTCTATTTTCGGGTTAGGAAAGGACTGGCCTATAAAAACCAAACAGATAAACTTAGGTATGTGTTTTTTAGTCAAGAATTGGTAGAAGAGGTATGTAACCTCTCTGTTTCACAAAGATCTTAATGAATCTACAGTTTTATTATTCATTTAGTGGAGTGTTCTATGCTCAATAAATCACTTTTGTATCAGTTTTGTGATAACTAATACAAAGATTGCAAGAATTTCTTTGAATCTTGTCTCTTGTTTTAAGGGTTTGTGATTTCCTGTTGTCTTGAGAATTAATAAGATTAATTTCAGTAGCTACAAACATAGTTCTGTGTGTCTTGATGTGTTTTGTTGTTAACTCAAGGATTTAAGTAAATGCTTGGTGTAACTTGGTAGAATTGTAGGGTATTAAGGATGATTGTTGTAAGTAGTGAGGTGCTTGGTATAATCTGATTTTCATTTGCAAGGTGAATGATAAGAATCAACAATATAGTGAGGAATTGTTCTAAATATGCCCAATGAATAAGGGACTGATCACAGACATTTTTTCTAATAGATGTTCATTCTTGTCTATCAGTTCTACCCCAAAATAAATAGAAATCAAATTCTAAATCTTTAAGTCAGTAATTGTGGATTTAATAGCTAAAGCTCCTTCTTTATTTATGAATAACTTGGTAGTGTGTCTAAGCTTCACACCCCATCCCTTTATGTCATAGGTATTAATAAGTATTATAAGCATGTATCTACTTTGTGAGGATTAGTGGAAAAGTGAAATTAAGTGATCCTAATCCTAGGTACACCCGCTTGAATTCTATAGAGTTAAAATTGTAGAAAGCCCTTGTGCTTTGTTAGTTGGTCCTTGTTCCTGTATGAATGTATTGATTGTGGGAAGTAAGCTAAACCATAGGTGCATCTCTTCATTTCCAAGGTAGTTTAAATCTTGCTAAACCAAGAGCCAACAATGCCAAAGCTGAACAAAGATAACTTCTAGACATGGTAAAGAAGAATGAGGTATTTATTAGGAATTGGAGAGTCAACAACATACTACTTGGATAATGAATTAATCTTACCTACTAGACCTTTGACTACTGATCAGATGAGAGAAAAACATGAACATGCTACTTTAATGATAGAGCTTGTTGCTTCCTTATCAAATGCTGAATTTGAAGATGTTAAGACATGTACTTCTGCTAAACAAATGTGGGACAAGTTTACACTAGTTCATGAAGTAGATTTGAATGTGCTAAGGGCTAAAGCTAAAAGTTTTAGAGGAAAGTTTGATGACATGAAAATGAAATAATGAGAAAATATCATAGTACAACAACCAAGTCAAGGAGATTGTCAATGCTATTCGAGGAGTAGGAGGTATTATTGAAGAAGACACTGTTGCAAGTAAAATTTGCAGAACCTTGTTTCCTACTTATACTATTAGAGTCTCTGCAATTCATGAGATGAGATTAGATCCTAGTAATCATATTACACTTGATAGTCTAATCGATAGATTGACTGCTTTTGAGTTGAATAAATTTGATAATACTGTTGTTCCTATTGTTGAGTCTACATTTATGTCATCTCTAAAAATTGGTAAATCAAGTAGTAAACACATGATAAGAAATGAGAGAGATAGTGAAAGTGATGAGGATGAACTTGATGAGCTTAAAAAATTAATGGCTAGAAGACTACAGAAAGGTAAAGGAAGATATAGAGGAAAACTACCTTTGGTATGCTTTAATTGTAAAGAGATTGGCCATATTATAGTTAGATGTCTTAACAAGAAAGAAGATGAGAAAGACAATGAAAGATCTAGTGAAAGGAAATCTGATAGAAGAGATAAATGAGAACACAGAAGCAACCAATAGTATGACATAAGAAGTAATTGAGATTAAAAAGATAAAGGAAAGAAGGTATGTTACCTTGTTGAAGATGATGGTGATGATACCGACATCGACACTGATGAAGACATTGAGGTGGTATTCGTAGCTTTGAAAGAAGATTCAAAATAAGAAGAAAGGTTTGTTGAAACAACACTTATTTCTAAAGTTAGAAAGAAAGATACTTCGATCATTGATAGTGGTTGTACACATCAGATGACTGGTGATGAAGAAAACTTTGAATACCTTGAACATTATAATGGTGGATCTATTATAATGGGAAATGATACACCTTGTCTAGTAAAAGGAAAAGGGTCAATGTTGTTAAATAATAAGATCAAATGTGAGAATGCATATTGGGTGAAGGAACTTAATTATAACTTGTTGAGTGCAGCACAAGTGAATAACATTACATTTTAGAATAGAAAGGTGAAAATTTATGATGAGACTAGAAAGTTGGTCAGTACTGGTGAACAATCTAAAGGTAATCTATTTTATCTTGATAATGCTAAAACTTCTTATTTAATGGCTAGAACTGAAGATGTGTGGTTATGGCACAAAAGGTTATGTCATGTGAATTTTGACAACATGGTGAAGATCAGTAAGAAAAGGAGAGTCAGATTCTTACCAAGAATATCTAAACCTAACCATGTCATGTGCAAACAATGTCAAATGGGAAAAATGTCAAAATATAATTTTAAGAGAAAAAACTATTCATCTAATGCTATTTTGGAGTTGGTTCATACCCACTTGTGTGGTCCTATGATAACTCAGATTTATTATGGAGACACATATTTTATCTTGTTTGTTGATGACTACTCTAGAAGGAAGACTGTCATGTTCTTGAAAGAGAAACCTGAAGATTTTAAGATGTTTAAATGGTTTATAGCTAAAGTGGAAAAAGAAAGTGGTAAATAATTAATATGTTTGAGATTAGATAGAGGTGGTGAATTTATTTCTGATGTGATCACTAATTTTAGTAATCAGCATGGAATTAAGAGGCAGGTTTCTACACTGAGGACACCACAACAAAATGGGTTTGCTCAAAGGAGGAATAGATCTATTGTTGATTGTGCTAGAATACTAATGATTGAAAAGGATGTTGCACACATATACTGGAGAGAAGCTGTTAGTACTGTTGTATACACATTGAACCAAGTTCAATTAAAGAAATATTCAAACAAGACACCTTATGTATTATGGTATGGTTACACACCAAATGCAAGTTATTTCAGAATATTTGGTAGTAGATGTTACGTTCTAAAAGATGATAGAAATGGGAAATTTTATTCAAAAGTTGATGAAGGAATATTCTTAGGATATTCTACTAAAATAAAAGCTTACAAATGTTTGAAAAAGGCTACTAACAAGATGATTGAAAGTGAAAATGTGAGAGTTGATGAATTTGCTAAGAAGAATGATGAAGAAAGAAAAAAGGAACCAGAAGATTATGGTAGATTTACTTACATTGATCAACCTGACACTCTACCTGAGAAATATCCCAACGTTACTAAGAAATAGGGTAATGTTGTTGGAAACAATTGTCTGAAGGAAATTGCTACTCAAATTATGTATTGTCTTTGATGTCACACAATGTCATAGTTCGCAGCAATTAGTTTTTACCGAGTTCAGTCAGTTATCAAAGAAAAGTTAGCATTTACCGAGTTCAGTCGGTTATCGAAGGTAAAGGATTGTCGGTGTTTACCGAGTTCCCTCTGTCTTTGAAAGATTGTAGAAAGTTATGGTCACCGAGCACTATCGGCCCTTGAAGGATTTTTGCAAATAAAGTTTGCTTAATTCAGCCGACTGTTATACTAAATAATGTCGATTTGAAAAATCTAAAATCATATAAATAAAAGGTCAAATGTGAAAAATAAAATAGATATATAGCAGAAGATTTACAGAAGAAAGATAGGAAAGGTGTGTGCGAATTTGTGAAGGATGTTTAGATATCCTTAAGGTGCAGTAGAGATTTATTCGATCAGGAAGGATCACACTTATGCAGAATAGAGATCTGTAATCAGCAAGGCAGTTGCATTATTATACAGGTCATTTTCATTGTTACCTTCTTATCATTGTAACAGTGAATTCTAAATCTCTTAACCGAGTTGGTTTAACAACCATATTGTAAATCCTCTAACAAGGTGACAATTCCATTGAATTGTTTTCAAGACCTCTTACCAGGCCACTCCTAGCAGGGTGATTAAATCCTCTAACAAGGTCACACCTAATAGTGTGTTTTGTAACCTTTTACCGGGTTGGCTTCTAACTGGGCATCACTTCAGAAAAGTGAAAATCAGTATCTAGATACATTGGTGGTTTTTCCCATATTGGGTTTCCACATTAAATCTTGTGTCTCTTGTGTTCTTAATTGCTATCTTAATCATATACAAGTGCTGATGAACATCTAAAGATAATTTTGCTAATACTTTTTGCATCTTCAAAGTTACTGCAATCTATTTACCGAGTGCTAAAATAGATAACATTCTTTAAGATATCCTAAGGGATCTGGAAATAAATAATAGTGAAGTGTTTTATGGTTGACTGATTCACCCCCCCCCCCTCTTAGTCATTTTATCCATATTCCATCAATTGGTATCAGAGCATTTGGTGCTTGCAGGAAGGGTTTCAAGGACCTAAGCTAAAGATCAAGATGTCTTATAAGAGGGAAATTCCAAAGCTCAACAGAGATAACTTTTCAGCATGGCAAGGTCTCATGCGACTTCATCTGGCTTCCATTGGTGATTCAGGATGCAAATACATTGATGAAGAATACACAGTTCCTACTGGCGCATTAACTGTTGAAGACATTGCAGAGAAAAAGTCTCATAACACCATGATGATAGACATTGCATCTGCTCTCAGCTATGAAGAATTTGATGATATTAAAGAATGCACTACTGCATATGAAATGTGGATGACACTAAAGAAAATATATGGTGGTGATGCAAATGTGAAAAGAGCCAAAGCAGAAAGCCTAAGAGGACAGTTTGACAAGATGAATATGAAGGAAGATGAAAACATTGCAAAATATGTTGAAAGAATCAAAGAAAGTGTAAGTGCAATTAGAGCTTTTGGAGGAACAATCTCAGATGAAACTTTTATAAGTAAGGTACTCAGAACATTACTCCCTATCTATGTAATAAGAGTATCAGCTATTTAAGAAAGAAGATGTGAAACAAACCACAATATAACTTTAGATGCTTTAGTTGGAAGATTGACAGCCTTTGAATTAGACAACTATGACAACTATGTTCCAAATTCCAAAAATATTGAATCAGCATTTGAGGCCAAGGTTTCACTAAAGAAGAACAAGAAAATTAAAGAAGTTCAGTCAGAAAGTGAAGAAGTATCAGAAGAAAGTTCTGATAGTGATCTTGAAATTGTAGAAGCATTACTTGCAAAGAAGTACTCTAAAGGGAAAGGTAAATATAAAGGTAAAACTCCTTTAATCTATTTTTCATGTGAAGAAATTGGACATATTGCAGCTAGGTGCCCAAACAAGCAAGTCAAGGAAGAGAAGAGAAGTCACAAGTACTATGGCAAAAAGAATTTCAAATCATTCAAGGATAAAGGCAAGAAAACATGTTTTATGGCTAAAGATTCTGATGATAGTGAAGAAGAAATTGTCTTTATTGCTATAAAAGATGAATCTGATGATGATGAAGATAAGATGGCACTTATTTCTCATATAAGCAAAGATGATATATGGATAATAGACAGTGGATGTTCACACCACATGACTGGTGACAAGACAAAATTTGAATATCTAGAAGACTATGATAGTGGCAATGTAAGATTTGGAAACAATGAACCTTGTTGTATAAAAGGAAAGGGAAGAATCTCATTAACCAAAGAACTCATATGTGATAATGCTTATTGGGTTGAAGGACTAAAACATAATCTTCTAAGTGTAGCACAACTAATCAACACTGGTTTCAAGGTTGAATTCATGAATGGTCAAGCAAGACTGCTGGATGAAAAAGGAAAACTCATTGGATCAGGCAAACAAACAAAAGGTAACTTATTTTATCTTGATCTCAGTGAATATTTATGCTTTATTGCTCAAATTGAAGAAAGCTGGCTATGGCACAAAAGGTTATGTCATGTGAATTTTGATAACATGATAAAAATAAGCAAATTCAAGAAGGTTAGAGGCATTCCTACTTTGAAGAAACCTAATACTGGTCTATGTAAGAATTGTCAGATTGGCAAAATGAGTAAAACTAGTTTCAAGAGTAAGAACTATCAGTCTAAAGAAATTTTGGAAATTGTGCATACTGATTTATGTGGACCTATTGGAATACAAAGCTATACTGGAGATAAATTCTTTATTCTTTTTGTTATTCTAGAATGATGACTGTTATGTATTTAAGAAAAAAATCAGAAGCATTTGAAAAGTTCAAATGGTACTTAGCAAGAGTGGAAAAGGAAACAGGGAAAAGATTGAAATGCTTAAGATCAGACAGAGGTGGTGAATTCATCTCCCATGATTTTACCAACTTTTGCATTGAAAGAGGAATCAAAAGACAGGTATCAGCTCCTAGAACTCCTAAGCAGAATGGAATAGCAGAAAGAAGAAACAAATCTATTATGGATTGTGCAAGGACTCTAATGATAGAAAAGAACATCGCTATAAAGTACTGGAAGGAAGCTATCAGCACTGCAGTTCATACCTTGAACCGAGTACAATTGAAGAAAGACACATTCAAAACTCCTTATGAATTATGGTATGGCTATAAACCCAATGTAAGTTACATGAAACTATTTGGTAGCAAGTGTTATATCTTAAAAGAATCCAGAAGAAATAAATTTGATGTGAAAAGTGATGAAGGAATATTCCTAGGATATTCTAGCAAAAGCAAGGCATACAAATGTCTGAACTTATCTACTCACAAAGTCATAGAAAGTATACATGTAAAATTTGATGAGTTTGCAGAAAAGACTGAAGAAGAAAGCAAAAGGGAACCTGAGAACTACAGAAGATTCATTTACATTGAACCTGAAACATTGGTAGACACAACTATCAATGAGGAAACTATATCTACCGAGCCGAGCACAGTTACCGAGTCACAAACCGAGTCACAAGAAGAAGTTCAAACCGAGTCACAGGAAGAAATTCAGACCGAGTCTCAGCCTGAAGTTACCGAGAAAATATCTACTGAGCCCAAGCAACCTGAAGAAGAGATCCTAGAAGACAACAGCATGACTCATTCAAAAAGCAAGGAACCTATACTAGCCAAATATGTCAGAAGACATCATACACCAGATCAAATTATTGGAAACAAATCAGATGGTACTATGACAAGAAGCAAGCTAAAAGGTACATGTCTGCTTATTGATTTTGAACCTAGAAATATCAAAGATGCATTGGAAAATGAAAGTTGGATTGAAGCAATGAATGAAGAATTAGAACAAATACAAAAGAACAAAACATGGACTCTTGTACCTAGACCTAAAGATAAGAATGTAATTGGAACAAAATGGGTATTCAGGAATAAGCTGAATGAAGATGGTCAAGTATCTAGAAACAAAGCTAGATTGGTATGTAAAGGTTATTCTCAAGAAGAAGGTATAGATTATGGAGAAACTTTTGCTCCTATTGCAAGATTAGAAGGTGTAATAACTCTACTTGCTTATGCAGCACACAAAGGATTTAAGGTATATCAGATGGATATAAAATCTGCATTTCTCAATGGAATTCTTGATGAAGAAGTCTACATTGAACAACCTAAAGGTTTTGTTGATCCAGATAAAAAGGACATGGTCTGCAGGTTACACAAAGCATTGTATGGTTTGAAACAAGCTCCTAGAGCATGGTATGAAAGACTCCATAACTATTTGATTCAGATTAATTTCAAAAGAGCCAATGATAACAGTAATCTGTATATTAAAGAAGGACCGAATGACAAAATTGTATTGGCAGAAATATTTGTAGATGATACTATATTTACAGGGAATGAGGATCAGTGCAAAGAATTTTCAGAGCAAATGAACAAAGAATTTGAAATGTCTATGTTTGGTTTAATAAAATTCTTTGTTGGTCTTCAAATTCAGCAAAGCAAGAATGGTATATACATTACTCAATCTAAATACATTAAGGAAATACTTAAGAAGTTTGGTATGGAAGATTCAAAACCAGTTGGTACACCCATGTGTACTGGACTGAAACTTACCAAAAATGATGATTCAAAAGAAGTTGATCAGACCCTATAATGATCTATGATTGGAAAATTGTAGTATGTAGTACATACAAGACCTGATATTGCCTTAGCAGTCGGTATAGTAGCTAGATTCTCAGCAAAACCTAAGGAAAATCATATGATGGCAATCAAAAGAATCTTAAGATACTTAAGAGGAACTGAAGAATATGGTTTGTGGTATAAATTTGGAGGCAATCTAGACTTAAAAGTGTTTATTGATGCTGATTGGGCAGGGAACATTGATTATAGAAAAAGTACAAGTGGTGGAGCATTTTTTCTTAGAAAAAGACTGGTATCCTAGACTAGTAAAAAGCAAAATTGCACATCTCAATCCACAGCTGAAGCTGAATATGTTGCTGTTGCAGTAAATTGTTCAAATATTATTTGGTTTAAATAGTTATTAGAAGGTATGAAGGTTGAAATCAAAGAACCAGTTGTTATATTTTGTGACAATACCAGTGCAATAAACATTTCGAAGAATCTAGTGATGCATTCCAAAACCAAGCATATTGCTATTAAATATCACTTTGTCAGAGAATTGGTGCAGGATAAGGAAATCAGATTAGAATATATTCATACAAAAGAGTAGATTGTAGACATTTTCACCAAACCATTACCTAAGGATGCATTTGTGTATCTAAGAGGTAAGTTAGGGGTCATTCCCCTATCCGAGGCTCACTAAATATAGTTTTAGTGATGCATCAACCAGAACATGATTGAAAATCAACCAGTTGATGCAGCATATTCAAGGAATCATTGCATATGAATCAGTACTTGAGGTACATTAATTTACACCGGTATTATGTGAATTGTCTTTGGCATGTGTTGTCAAAGAGGGAGTGTTTGCTATGTCTTTGCTATTCTTTGCTATTACTTCAAGAAATTTTCAATAGTCAGAAGGAAGAATTTTTAGGAAAAAGGAAGTTTGCTAACAGAGGGAGATTTGAATCTAAACTGAGCTAATTCTTTCAAATTTCTTATGCTATGACATATTGTGTTGCCATCAATGCCAAAGAGGGAGATTGTTGGAAACAATTGTCTGAAGGAAATTGCTACTCAAATTATGTATTGTCTTTGATGTCACACAATGTCATAGTCCACAGCAGTCAGTTTTTACCGAGTTCAGTCGGTTATCAAAGAAAAGTTAGCATTTACCGAGTTCAGTCGGTTATCGAAGGTAAAGGATTGTCGGTGTTTACCGAGTTCCCTCGGTCTCTGAAAGATTGTAGAAAGTTATGGTCACCGAGCACTGTCGGCCCTTGAAGGATTTTTGCAAATAAAGTTTTCTTAATTCAGCCGACTGTTATACTAAATAATGTCGATTTGACAAATCTAAAATCATATAAATAAAAGGTCAAATGTGAAAAATAAAATAGATATATAGCAGAAGATTTACAGAAGAAAGACAGGAAAGGTGTGTGCGAATTTGTGAAGGATGTTCAGATATCCTTAAGGTGTAGCAGAGATTTATTCGATCAGGAAGGATCACACTTATGCAGAACAGAGATCTGTAATCAGCAAGGCAGTTGCATTATTATACAGGTCATTTTCATTGTTACCTTCTTATCATTGTAACAGTGAATTCTAAATCTCTTAACCGAGTTGGTTTAACAACCATATTGTAAATCCTCTAACAAGGTGACAATTCCATTGAATTGTTTTCAAGACCTCTTACCAGGCCACTCCTAGCAGGGTGATTAAATCCTCTAGCAAGGTCACACCTAACAGTGTGTTTTGTAACCTTTTACCGGGTTGGCTTCTAACCGGGCATCACTTCAGAAAAGTGAAAATCAGTATCTAGATACATTGGTGGTTTTTCCCATATTGGGTTTCCACGTTAAATCTTGTGTCTCTTGTGTTCTTAATTGCTATCTTAATTATATACAAGTACTGATGAACATCTAAAGATAATTTTGCTAATACTTTCTGCATCTTCAAAGTTACTGCAATCTATTTACCGAGTGCTAAAACAGATAACATTCTTTAAGATATCCTTAAGGGATCTGGAAAGAAATAATAGTGAAGTGTTTTATGGTTGACTAATTCACCCCCCCCCCCTCTCAGTCACTTTATCCATATTCCATCAAATGCTACCAAGAATTAATCTATATAGATTGAGAATCAATAAACAATTATCGATGAAGATCATGATCCTACACCAAGTGAAGAATAAAATGAAGAACATAGAACTAAACCGTACTTGCAAAATATGTGAGGAGACATCATCTACAGAATTATATTATTGGAGACAAGAAAGCTGGCATGATGAGACAAAGTAAGTTGAGAAACAACACATGCTTAGTTTGTGAATTTGAACCTAAAATTGTTAGAGATGTACTTGAAAATGATGAATGGATTAAGGCAATGAATGAAGAAATTGAGCAAATAATGAAAAAAAAAACATGGACATTGGTATTGAGACCGAATGATAAAAATGTAATTGAAACCAAATGCATATTCAGAAACAAGTTGAATGTAAATGGAGATATCACTAGGAATAAGGCAAGACTTGTATGCAAAGGGTATGCACAAGAAGAAGGGATTGACTATGGGGATACTTTTGCGCTAGTTGATAGACTTGAAGGAGTTAGAATATTTCTTGCTTATGCTACTTATAAAGGATTTAAAGTCTATTAGATGAATGCTAAATATACATTTCTAAATGAAATACTTGAAGAAGAGGTATACATTGAACAACTTGAAGGTTTTGTAGATCCAAATCAGAGAAACATAGTATGTAAGTTGCACAAAACATTATAAGGATTAAAACAAGCACCGAGAGCATGGTATGAAAGACTACACTCCTATCTTATCAGTATTGGATTTGTTAGAGCAAGTGAAAACAACAATCTGTACTTGAAAGGTGAATCTGATGATAAGATTCTTATTGCTGATTTGTTTTTTATGATATCATATTTGGAGGACATGATAATCTATGCAAATCATTTGCTGATGAAATGAGAAAAGAATTTGAAATGTCAATATTTGGAGAGATTAAATTTTTTCTTGGCTTGAAAATTTTACAACAAAGTAAAGACATATACATTATGTTGATCCCTAAGTTTTGTGTCTATTAGTGTCTTACACTTAGTCATTTTCTAGGAAATGTTGGTCATTCATCACTACGACCGAGTCATCATGTATAGGCTGAGTCATGTATATTGTACATTTACCAAGCAATAGTTACTGTCGAGAAAGACAATGGTCACTGAGTACTTCAGTATTAACCGAGATAGTTTATGCCGAGTTATGTAGAGATGTCAGTGCCAAACACTAGGGTATGAAGAATAATGAGTGCCGAGGGCCAAAGATATCAAATGTCGAGTAAGCCAGATTTGACATATGTGTTTTTTATGTCACAAACACTTAGGCAAACCATTTTGGCCGACATATACATGATATTTATTGTTGGTAGAGGAAATCACAGAGGTGATTATGCTTTAGAATTGTATTCATTAATCCTATTGGCTTGCCTTTGGCACCCAACATTTTAAAATTTAAAATTAATCCCAAAGGAAACATATTATGAGGGCCTATATCTTATATCTTTTTTGAAAACAATGCCTTTGTAAAGTTGACATTTTGTAAAAGGGAAGCATTGCAAGAGGAGTTGTTGAACCTGAACCTTGAACCACAAGTTCAAAGTTCAAAGTTCAAAGTACAGTTCGTAGGTTCAAAGTTCAAAGTTCAAGGTTCAAAATGAAAGGGTCCAGAGGTACAAATTCAAATGCATTTCAAAAGGTGCAATATACATTGTCAAACTTCAACCTTGAACAGTAAGTTCAAAGTTCAAGGTTCAAAGTGCAAGTTCAAATTTGCAAGTGCACTATGTATCACCTTTCTCGAACCTTGAACCACAAAGTTTAATGTTCAAGGTTCAAGATGCAAGATGTGTTTGGTCTCAAACAGTAAGCTGCTAGTCTTTGTATTTGTTCAGTTTAATGTGCACTCCACGGATTGAATTTTGAATCTTGAACCTAAAGTTCAAAGTTCAAGGTTCAATATTCAAAAGGTACAGTTCAAAGTTTGAAGTTACAATTCAAAAATGGCATCGAGGTTGAATAGTGACAATGGTGGATACTCTTTTTGAAGAGTATTACAAAATTGCCATCATCGGCAAGGAGGTGTCCAGTGGATATAATGCATTGATGGAGAAATTGATGATATAAAGAAAAATATTGGGAGGATTTTTTCAGAAATATGCTTCTGCATGAGAATATAGTTATCTGGTAAAAAAATAAGAGCATTGAATTTTATCTAAATACTTTCAGTTGTGTGCTATTGGGACATAAGTTAATTCATCAGTAAAACAAATTAATTGACAAAGGCACTCATGCAGGATAATAGATAAAAACCTTTTAAAAATATTCCTTCAACAACTGGTAATCATGGATTCACAGATGACAAAAAACAATCATGTTATGGGGGTCATAACTTTCAACTCCACCATTAGATCTGGCCAAGTTTTGAATATGTTTTATAAAACATATTTTTCTAAATTCTCACCAGTGGGATTACAAAAAGTTTATCTGGTTTGAAAGATATGAATAACAGAATATAGGTTTGTAAAATGAAATATATTTCCAGATTTATTTTTGATGACAGAAAAATCAGTCTCAGTATGGGGGCCATAACTTTCAAATGTATCATTGGATTTGGCCAAGTTTTGGATATGTTTTTAATAGCTAAGGTTTGAAGCCTTCCACAGGAGCGATTGAGAAACTATTTTTGGGTCTAAAAGTCATGATGGACTGTGTATAGGTCTACATGGAAATCTAGCAAGTATCCATTTTGTAGAAGAATTTCTTCAAAGAACAGAATGAAAGAGTTATTAAGGCCACATCACACATAAAATATTAATTATAAGTGTGGAGTATGTGCTTTAATGAAATAAGGAATATAAAAAGATAACCAATGACACCTGACAATTGCTTCCTAGTGGAATGATTTTATCTACATCATGACATAAAAAAAATGACAAGGAGAGAATATATGAATTTTGAAACAAGAAATGGAAAAAGGGAAAAAGAGTTAGTTTCCAAGAATCAGTTCTAAAAATTGAAAAGGTTATGTTAAGTAAAAGGTAAAAAAGTCAGTTTCCAAGAATTAGTTACAATAACTGTGCAAGACATTATATATTTTAAAAGACTCGGCATAATCTGTGTTCTTCTTCTTCTTCTTTTCCAACAGTCAGTTGGCTACAAGAAGGCAGATCATTTTTATGGGTATTGAATGTAACAGAGGAGAAAGAGGAGTGTATATATATTTTATTTTGTGGAATTTTTTATGGGTCAAAGGAAAAGTAATCAGTTGGTTATCTTTCTTGTATAATCTGAATAAGGAGAAATCCAATTTAAATCTGTTGGTTTGAGTTCACATTTCTCTGATTGTAAATGGTCTGTTGGTTATTACAATCATATTTCTAATATTTTCTTGTTCCATGCATCAATTTTTTGTGTGTTCTGAAATCAGTTAGTTTCATGGATCTACATTTGCAAAATGTGTATTGAATCTTCCTTGTGCTTCCCTGTAGTTGGGAAGACTAAGTGAATGGTCCATTGGTCATTTATTGGTCTCTCTCTCTGAGTCTTTTAAATTTGAAACTGCATTCATCTTGTGATGATGAGTAAATGTTAGGCTGCCTTTGTGTCTTTTGGTAAAAGACATCCAGTTATTTAATTCATTGTAAATCTTAAGAGGGATTTGTACCTCTCAATTCAAAAGAAGATTATCAATTCAATGATAATCTATCCAACTGTTAGTAACATTTGTACTTTCATCTGGGCATTATGAGTCAGTTTGTGTTGACATTTTTGAAGTGCAAATCTATTTACTAACAAATCCCTATGTAATTCATGTAACCAATCAAAATTAGGGAATGGTTAAGAGGTAAAAGTAGACAATCCAGATTGTTGATCTCATATCATGGAGATGATCAATTGTTTATATAAGATGAGATCTGAACCCTAAAATGTATCATGAGAGAGGAAAATTTTATGGAGAAGATCTCATACTTGTAGAACAACAAAGTGCTTTGATTATCTGAAATAGAGTTTAGTGGTTAAGAAGAGTAGTGAAGGAAAAAATAGAGATATATTTGATAGAGGAGATCAAATCTATATTGTAAGGAGAAGATCTGTAATCAGCATCACAATCCAAACTGAAGGATCAGGTACTGAGACATTCTAACAGGTGAATTAGGGTAAATCTCTTAACAGAGTGGTTTTAACAGACTTAAGTAAATCTCTTAACCGAGTGCTTACTTTTTTGTAAGTTTAAATATTTTTGCAAGGTATAAGTCTCAAAGATCTTAACAGGGCAGACCCCTCATAGGGTAGATCATTATTTTATGGTCAAACATGTAGCCCTAACATGAAAATTTTAATACTATAGTAGTGAATAGTTTTGGGTGTCATCCCCACCCCATTTTTACCTTTCAAGGGTTTCTGGGTAATCAAAATCATTGTGTTATGTTTTATTTTGATGGATGATGATTAGGATATTAGATCTGTTACAATATTAAATTTGATGTTTATGTTATGCAAGTTAGTTTATGTCAAAATAAAATGAATGGTTGATATCTAATTCACCCCCCCTCTCAGTATCTCACTTTCCCATAATAGATTTCCAACAATTGGTAGCAGAGCTTAGTCTCTTAAAGAAGTCTAAGCACTTGTGAGACAAAGATCTTGATGGAGGTTTATAAGTTGGGATAGATCATAGGGAATTAGAAGATTGATATTCATCTTGCATTACAACAACTCGAAGCAGCCAGAGGGTAACTGAAGAAATCCTTAAGCAGAAGAAGAGAAATAGAAATACAATAGAATGAAACTCAATACCAAGAAGATGATACTGCATGACTATTTGATAGTGGCAACTCTGCTAAAAGTGACAAAGCTATAAAAGAACTACTAGAGAAAAACAACATACTAAATGAGGACATTGGAAATCTAAAGAGAGAACAAGAAATACAATCAATAAGACTCTGTGAAGTTGTTGAACATAAAATGAAAGCTGAAGAAGATAAGACAATGTCTGAAGAAGATAAAAGACAAATATCTATGAGACTTGATGAAAGAACATGTGATATGTAGAGGTTGACAAAAAAACAATTGGACATGGTAAATCAATTGCTACTTGTTAATCAAGAATTGGGTAGGAAAGATGTGGAAATAAAAAATCTGAGATTAGAAAATAGTCAATTGATGAATGAACTAAGAACTAAAAAAGAACTCAATGAAGGATGAACAAGCCTAATGAAGCTATGAGATACTTTGAAGAACTATTGAGGTCACCTAGAAGATCTAGTGATACATTTGGACTTGGACATGATGAGCACCTATTATCCACTAAGGAAGGATAATCATGAAAGAGTGGAGAATAGAGGAATGCAAAGCCAAAGAATAACAAGCCTACTTGCCATCATTGTGGAAATCTAGGACACACAACTAACATCTGTAGAAGACAAGATGGTAAGTCTAATCCTCAACTAAAGTTCAATGGACATTGTATTAACTATAAGAAACATGGACATCAAGCACATGAATGCAAGAAAAAGGTCAGTAATCCACCTACATCACCTAGATTTCAAGGAAATTGTTTCAACTGCTAGAAATATGGACATAGAACATATGAGTGTAGATCCAAAGCTAAGTGGACATCCAATCAATAGACTAGGGCACCTAAGAAGGGTAATACATACAATTGGGACTACAATACATGGTATAATTGTCATTACTATGGAAAGTATGGACATATTGGAGAAAATTGTTTAAAGACACATTTTAGAGGTAAATCCAAGAGTTGGATGAGTCGAAGTATGGTATGTTACAAATGAAATAAGATTGGTCACTTAAAGAAAGACTAAAGAGCACATATACCGAGCAATGAACAAAGAAAGAATGAAGAAATTATTGAGCAGATGAGAAATAAGATGAACAAGACATGGAAGAAGAAAGAGTAAGCAAGAAGTAGTGGAGCCAGTGAACTTGAGGTCACCTAATCTGATGGATCAGGTGGCCACACTATTTTAAACTAAGTAAAAAAGGTATGTGTGAAACTGAACCTTATAATGTTTATTTTACATCAGTTCCTAGCATTTGATAAGATGAAGTCCATATCTGCATAGATTAAGATGCATTCAGATAGATTTGAGAAAAGAGCTACATTGTATACTTGATGCCGAGCATCAATATTTTAGCCTATAGTGACCAAGCCACTAATGATTACTGAGCTCCTATGATAGTTGAGATGTGATGTATACCAAGTTAGAATCAAATGGTTATAATGACTGAGCTTATGTTAATCGAGTTGACATGAGATTGCTAAGACAATTGTATCTTACCTAGAAAGTGTAAGGATTATTAATGAAGCCCTAATTCAACCATTTGAATTTTATAAAGTGGGAAGTTTCTATTTATTCTCATTTCACCAGCAATTTGAGGACTTTTTAGAGCGATTCTAGAGTGATTAACCAGAGTGATTTGTGCTAAGCATGATTTGTAGAAATCTTCACAGCGTGCCATCAACAAACATATGAGAACCACTTGTGTAAGGTATTTTACTGAGTTATTTATTTCAGAATTTGAACCCTTGAATTTGAAGAAATGGCATCTTCATCATCAGCTATAGTTAAGAAGCAAGAGAAGGAAGTTTTTAATGTTCAAATCCTAAGGAATGACGCATGTAAGCTATAGAAATTCCAGGCCATTCCTGAGAGTGAAATATTGAGGGATCTCATTAGAGCCCTATCGTCTATCCCTCTGAAGGTTTTGATGATCAATGACATTCACACATGCTACATGTGTAAGATTAGAGAGATTAGAGATTATGAAATCAGAGAAGTATATGATAAATTATGTATAAATGGGGTGTTGAAGGCTGAACACCAAAATATTTTCAAGTGAGGGTTGGTGCATGCCCTTGATTTCCCACAGAATTTCAAAGTTGAATGGATCAAAATTGTACTAAGATGAGTACACAACATGAAAATTTGGCTAGAAGATGGACCAATTAAGATCACCATGGAAATGATACACAAAGTGACTAGTTATCCTAGTCTTCCAGGGAAAAAGATTGAGATATCAAAGTAAAGAGGAAATTCAAGAAAACACCCAGGTGGTATGGAAAAAATGGGGAATGACAATTTCAACTATCGTGGACCCAAAGATTGATTTTGTAGTAAGGGTGATAGAACATATATTTTATCAATCCAGAAGATTGGATAGTGTTTTGTGCATAGCAGTTGAGCAAGCTTGAAAGATATTAAAGAAGGATCATACATATGACCTTGCCGAGCTTCAACTGACACAACTTTCTTAGAACCTTACATCCATCAGGAAAGTGAAGAACTCAATGTGTAAGTTCGGTTCTCTGCTTGTTTGTCTATTTTTCTATGTACGGAATAGTTTTCCTACTATTGGGGATGTTGCATGGGATAACAATAGACCTATTACATTATAGATTAGTGAGTTTATTGATCAAATGGGTGAGAAATTTGAGAGTGTAATATATAGTTACTTTTTAGAATTTAAGAAGAAAATGAGGAAAAGAAGTAGGATCCTAGTATCACTAGTGGAAAATTACTACAAAGACATTTGTTTCCTAGTTGATATAGATTTCACTTATGCACAAGCAGTCACATCAAGGGTATCATGGCTAAGGAAATACCTTATGAAGTAAATATAGATGAGACAATAACAACAACAATCACATCCCTATTAGCTGAAGATGTTGACAAGAAGGCTATATATTTTGGAATATATGAGGAAGCTAAAACCAAGATAACTATGGGATTAAAATCTGCTACCATGGAGAGGAAAAGAAATAAGACAGTGAAAAACTTAGAGAAAATGTTAGGGGAAGAAGAGGTAGATGCACCTCTTGCATCAACTCAAGGATTAGCAAAGGACAAGACTAGTGCGTCAGAAGAGAGTGAAGAGGAGGAGATTTTGGTAGTTAAGAAATGCAAGAAGGCATCAATTGTTGAGCCTATCAAGAAGTAAGTACAAAAACCTAATCCCACTCCCTCCATGATACTTAGGTCTAGAACTAGGGCAGCTTCAACTATTATAGCTATCAAGCCACAAAAGAAGAACCCCACTTCAACGAAAAGAAAACCAGTTCAGGATAAGACTGTAATAAGAAATATAAGGAAGAAGCCAAGATGAAAGTTGATTTTGGAGAAAGATGATGAGGAAACAAAATCTGATTAGGATATTAAGAAGGCATTACCTCAAAGGAAACAACTAACTGTAGATGAGATATTCCACAACATCACAAGCACTGGTGGCTTAGCAGGCTTTAAGTAGATTAAATTTGAAAAACTGAGCATTGAAGATAACGAGATAGTAGAACAAGCTATTCTTGAGATGCTCTGTATATTTAAGATGACACCATTACAGTTAAGTAGTCAGAAACTTAATGAACTATACAAGAGGATAGATAAAAAATGGGAGTATGCTTTGATGACCGAGAAGAAGATCAAGGAGAGTACACTTGCTCAAGTCATGCTTGACTTATCCCCTAAATATATAAGGAAATACATGGAGAAGCACATAAATAGATTCATACCCAAGCTCTGAGCATATTCAGTATTACAACACAAAGTTGAAGAGATTGTGCAACATAGCATAAGATTATGGAAAATCATTTTTGGTCTTATAGTTGATAAGAGTGCACAACTGAGTGTAGGAACATCTAGTGGAGTAGAACTAGACAATAAGGAAGATATTGCCGAGCCACTGAATGAGGAGAAGGAAGCATAAAAGAATGATGGAATAAGTGAATCACATGATGTGATCACAATTGTTGACATCACTGAGGACTCTCTAGTGAAAAAAAATATATTGACCGAGGAAGAAATTCAGCAGCATATACAAGTCGAGGTAGCCAAGGATAAATATCCACTGAGCATCAATCTTGTATTACTAAAAGTGCAAGATTATCCATGGATTGAGAGAACATCAAATGTTGAGATTACACTAGCAAGCCGACATATAGTCATAGTTTATTAGCTAGTCTCCTAAAGTGCTAATGGCGAGAAACAAGACAAGTCGACAATCACACCAAAGCATATATCTTTAGAGGAGACAAGAAAAGAGAAAGTAGAACAATTTGCATTGGTAGTAGTGAGTCCTCATGTGGTGGAGAAGGAAAAGGGTAAGATGGAGAAAGAGAAAGAGAAGGAAACACAAGAGCCTAAGGAATAAGTGAAAATTAACGCTTTAATATAGATACTGAGTGGAAACACACCTAGGAAGAAGTCACAAAAGAAGAAGGAGAAATATCCTGCCACATAGGTGACACTCGAAGAAGTTATAGTAATTCCTAAGTGGGAGACTAATAACTTGACCTACAAACAAATACAAATCTTGCAAGATCTACTAAAGAAGAAGAAGAGTAAACAGGGAGAGATGAGAAGGGGACATCAGCAAAATTAGGTACTACATGAGATAAAAGCTATTTTCATAGATGGTTTTGAGATGAATGATGTAAATGAATCTGCACCTATTCTGGAGCAACTTGTACACATTGTTAAGAAAGTGACTGATGATGATAGTGAAGCTAATGATAAGTTTCTATAGTGGTCAGAAAGGAAGTTTTAGACCAAGGTACTCAATAAGGTCTATTGGAGCTAAAAAATCTAGGATATGTTTTTGAGTCCATATTCAAGAAATTTCTCTAAGTATAAGTTTGTACCCTTGAAAATCATTATGAAAAACCAAGTTTGGGTGCATAGGGAAAAGGGTCATGTTGATTTTTATGAGGAAATGCTTGGATGATGTGTTCATCACCTACCATTTGGCCTAAGTAATGGGTTTGAGCTTTCAATTTCTAGTTCTAGCATGTTTAGGAAGTAGCCTTTTGGAGGTGTTTCCAGAAATTTGCATTTTTGTGTTTCCAAAATTTTATAAAGTAACCCACTTAAGAGGTTTTCCTTTTATGCCTAGTTGATGGTCATGATATGTGGGTTGTTGCACTATGTTTTAGGCATGTGAGTGTGTCTCCATGACCATTTTTGGACCCCCATGAGTTGGTTTGACCATTTTGCTAGAGCCATTCCATTTGTAATTTGTCAAAATTCTCTAAGTGTGTAGAATGAAGATTTCTAAATGGACTACTTTGAGGTCTCCCAATTTGAACCCAGCTCAAGAAAAAGTGAAATTGAATATTGTCCTACATTGTAGAGCTAGAAGTGTACCTCCTTGGTGATTTTTAGGTCTTGACCAATCTGTTTGGTCACTTTGCCAGTCCAATTCGAAATCAAATTTCTGCATATCTCACTGTTTCAAATTTTGAAAGTTTCTAATGTGCTGACTTCGGTGTTTAATTGTATTTAACCATTTGATTATTTGGGTGAGATATTTATAGATTCATTTTCCTTGTGTGGGAGTGAATCAATACCCAAGGTTCCTGATCATGAGGTTTTTATTTGGTGAGTTTTCAAAGCCAGATTTGAAAGTGATTTGTGCAGATTTGTAGTTAAGACATAATCAATGTTTTGAAATGGCCAAGTTGGGTCATTACTATTTTGAAGCCCACATCTTTTCATAAAATTTCCTCTAGCATGCATTCTCACATATTGGAAGTGAACTTAAGTTTATGATGGCGTGCTTCTATGTGACTTGGTGACCAGTTTTCAAGGTCATTTCTAGAGGTTAGTTGTGTTGATGAACAGTATTGCAAAGATGTGAAGAAATGAATGGTGTGATTGAAATCTTCGATGCGCCATGGTTTGGTCTCATTGAATGAATCCATTGTGGTATCCAAAAGGTAGTATGGAGTTTAAAAGTATTGGTCTTTTTGTCGATTTTCATGGATTGTCACTCTTTTCACATGCACAATGCATTTAGTACGGTGTGGTTTTAAAATTTAAATGACATATTCTTTTGAGATGTTGTATGCACTCATGTTTTTACCAGTGGGCTGAGCTATGCCTTTTTAATCTATTTAAAAATTTTAATAGTGTTATGTGTGCACTTGTTTTGAAGGTGCGTGCACTACTTTTGAGGGTGTGCATGCTCTAGTTTTCAATAGGACCTAGCACAATGTTCAAATGTGAAGAGGATTGGTGCACACTTGTTTAAGTAAAGAATCCAAAAAAAGGAGATAGTGTGTGCTAGCATGCTGGGTGTGTGTGTGTGTGTGTGTGTGTATGTGTGTGTGTGTGTGTGTTTGTGTGTTGCATGTTTGGCACATGCCAGCAAATAAAATGCAAAGGATGGGCATGCATAAACTAAGGAAAATACATGGTGTGCACATTGGTTGGAAGGTGCGTGAGGTTGTTGCAATGTTTGAAGAAGTTCTACACACTATTGTTTACAAAAAGGGTACATACAAATTGCAAAGTACATGGAGTTGCATATGGTGTGTGCACCATAAAAAATGCACACAAGCACATAAAAGAGGGCAACGTACCAGTTAGGAAGGGTGCGTGCCAATCCAGTGCTAGTGCATACTAATGTATGAGATGAGTATGTGTGGAATGATGCTGGGTGCATGTGAGGCATGAGGTGCCTGCAACCAAGACCAAAGGGGCACACACCAAAGGGGTGCGTGAGTTTTGTCTGCAGGTGTGTGCCAAGTCAAATGCAAAGTGAAAGGAGTGTGTGCCAGTTAGAAAGGGTAGCACACCATAGCAAATGAAATGCAAAGGGTGCATGAATGTTTGGAGGAGGGAAACATAAGACCAAAAGTCTATAGGCACGTGTTGGCAAGAGGAAGCACACAGAGTGTACATACCAGTTGAAGGGGATGCACGCAATAGCGAAGAAAATAATGCATGGATGGGCTGGTGTGTGCCAAAGAACAAGTGAAAGTTGGAGGAACACATAAGGGAAGAGCCAAGGAAAGAAATAAAGAGATGGAGCACACATGCATGGCTGGAAAATAGGTAAAAATGCAAGTGATGTGCATGTGGGTTTATCCCACATGCACCCCGTTTTGGTTCAAAGATTTATTTAAATGCATGGTTGCTCCAGTTCAAGGTAAATTAGAATGAAGAGGTGAGTGGTGGCCTCTTGGAATTGTGTGGGGCCCAGACTGGGTGCTTTCCAGCTGGGCACACACACAAATTTTTAAAGGAAATATTTAAAAATACCTAGAGATTTAATCCCACATTCGCCAAAATGTGGATATTTCATGTCTATAAATGAAACAATGCTCACATAGTGTTATGAAGAGAGAGAAGGAGGCTCTCTAGGAGTGCATGTGTGAAGGTGCATTGGGAAGAATGCCAGTGGGCCGAAGACCCCATTATTTTGCAGAAAGATGACAGATTGATTGGGTAGTGAAGTGGGCACACACCAAAGGGATGCATGAGTTTTGTCCGCAGGTGTGTGCCAAGTCAAATGCAATGTGAAAGGAGTGTGTTCTAGTTAGAAAGGGTAGTGCACCATACCAAATGAAATGAAAATGGTGCATGAATGTTTGGAGGAGGGAAACGTAAGACCAAAAGTCTATATGCACGTGTTGGCCAGAGGAAGCACACAGAGTGTGCGTACCAATTGAAGGGGCTGCATGCACTAGCCAAGGAAACAATGCATGGATGGGATGGCGTGTGCCAAAGAACAAGTGAAAGTTGCAAGAACACATAAGGTAAGAGCCAAGGAAAGAAATAAAGAGTTGGAGCATGCTTGCATGGCTGGAAAAGAGGTAAAAATGAAAGGGATGTGCATGTGGGTTTATCCCACATACACCCCATTTTGGTTCAAAGATTTATTTAAATTCATGGCTGCTCTAGTTCAAGGTAAATTGGAATGAAGAGGTGAGTGGTGGCCTCTTGGACTTGCATGGGGCCCAGACTGGGTGCTTGCCAGCTAGGCACAGACATAAATTTTTAAAGGAAACATTTAAAAATACCCAGAGATTTGATCCCACATTCGCCAAAATGTGGACATTTCATGTGTATAAATGAAACATCACTCACATAGTGTTATGAAGAAAGAGTAGGGGGCTCTCTGGGAGTGTATGTGTGAAGGTGCATTGGGAAGCATGTCAGTGGACCAAAGAACCCATTATTTTGCAAAAAGATGGTAGATTGACTGGGTAGTGAAGTGGACATGTTGCGGCTTGTCGCTAAATCATGTAATGAGCTTGCGGTTAGATGAAACATCCAGGGATTCAGCAGGCAGTTAGTCACGTGGTCGTGTGATACTAATAGTTAAGGACCAAACATCTGGTGATTCAATGAATGCTTGGTCGTGTGATCATTGAATCCTGGTGGTTAAGGAGATAATATTTGGCGATTCAGTGATCGGTTAGTCCCATGATCACTGAATGGTGGTGGTTAGTGTTGAAACATTCCAAGATTCAATGAACACATAGTCGCGTAATCGGTAGATCAAACTATAGTTAAGGGATGCATTCTGAGATTTGGAGAATAAGGCATTTGTGTGATCTCCAGATGTGACTAGGGTTAGGAAATGGATTCAAAGAACTAGAGAATGAAGTAGTCTTTGAATCTCCAGATCAAGGTGGTCAAGCCTGGGTTAAATTGATAAAGCAACCAGCTAATGACACATGGAAAATTTTGGTGAATTCTGGGCCAAATGTGCAGGAAAAAGGGTAAAGAGTGTATATTTAAAGATGAAATGAAAATTTAAATGATTTGTATAGTTCTCTCCATAGTTTGTAAAAGTATTTCATTTTAAAATGGATTGAGACATTCATAGAGCATTTTCAAAGAGGCAAAATCAAATCATTTCTTGGAGAGAAATAGAATGAAATTGGTGGGAAAAATGATTACAAAGATGAAGGTAGTTTCAAAGATCAAGTTGGGAAGATCAAAATTGGAGGGAAGATGAAGATTTTTGTGGAGAGTTAACAACTGTCAGTTTTTTTGTAACTGGGTTTCATTTTCCTTTATCTCTTCTTCCTCTTCATTATAATAGAGATGGTGGAACTAACATTGCTAGGTAGTATTTTTGGGTTTTGAGTCTTAGGTTTTTTTGGTTTTCATGGTCTCATAATTGTATTGAACCAGAGGTTTGTAATGAAGAACAATGGAATCCCAATATTTTATTGGTGATGTCTTCATATGTTTGTGTTAAATTCTTGTATGTTAGTTTGTAAGGCACTTTAATAAACTAGCTATAAGGTAGCTCTGTGTTTTTTGTCTTAGTTTATTTCAAGGAGGGAGTAAATCTATGGCACAAATTCAAAGAATTTAATCTTGCATTTGAATCTGATGTCTAAGTAGAAGAGTGAAATAATGATTTGTAAGGCACTTCATTTGGGTTTTGTGTGTTTGGATTTAGAAGGTATCTAGGGATTTACTTTTATTTGACTCTATTGCCCAATTAATAAGGCACTGGTCATTGCTTATCATCCACCTTTCATCATCAAATGTAAAATCAATCAAAAATTTACTTTCTATTGAAGAGCATGTATTGTTTATAATTTATATTTGAAGAATACAAATGCAGTTTAGTGATTCTTTAAAGAAATGAATCCTAGGTTAGCCTGCCCAAGTCTAGAACTCAAAGAGAAGAAGGATTTAATCCTTATCACTTGTGCCACTTTCCTAGTTCTTGGAACACTTGTGTAAGTGAGATCTTAAATAATATAGGTTGAGTGTTGACTCCCATTTCTTACGGTTTTCAGAACTATCCACAATCTTTATCTGCATATTGAGGTTATGTTAAAGGGAAGTCATTGTACAATGTAGATTTATGTTTGAATTAGGTACACCCAGCTAAGTGTGTGGAGCTCGAGGTGTAGAAGGTTTGTAGGCCTTGTCAATGTTAGCTTTTCTAGCCCCTAAATTAGTAGGAAAAAGAAGATTCATGTGAATTAGATGATTATCCCATGTCAGGTTCTCATTTTCTCTTTTAGAACTGAGGGATAGAAGAAAAATCACTAACAAAATTGGTGACTCTACTAGAGAAATAATAAATGACAACAAGTTTAAGATGCTAATTCCCTTGCTTTGCTGAATCATCCAAGAATCCAGTTGAGTGGTCATAGAGTCAAGTTTTAAAAAATTGTTATATCTTCTCACCAAGTGTGAGTGGTGACTCTGATGTCTCTGTTTGATTAGTGCATTATTAGAATAAAAATTTGATGTATCTGTGATCTTGAAAAATAGTCTATATCCTATGAAGTTGTGTTGTGGGTTGCTAGTTTTAAAAGAAAGTTCAGAGTTGAGAAAGTTTTCTCAGCCGATTTAGATTTTTCCTCTACAAAGAGGTGGTGACTCTATGAATATTTTGAAAGGTGATTTGGAGGAGACTTCAGATAAATATTTTGCAGTGGTCACAACATTTCCAGGTAATCCTATTTTTATAAAGAAAGAACAGTCCCTTAATAGGTGAGCAAGTCACTAAGAGAAAATGGAAAATTAATATTGAAGTTTAGTCATATTTCTGGATTGAAGTTTCAGTTGTCGTAATGAGTATCAGAAATATGCTATGGTTTGATGAAGTTAGTGATTGCATAAAGTTGGATAAATATATTGTCAGAAGAACAAGTATTATTTTGTCAATGTTTTAAAATGGAGTTTCCAACTTTGATGGATCAAGATGATGTTTCTAGATCTGAAATTTATCAATTAGAATTTGAAAATTGTAATAAAGATATGTATTTGATAAATCAAAGAATCCAACAGAATTGTATAGAGATTTTAAGATGTGTAATAGGGGAAAGGGAGGAAGAATCAACCCATTCTTACTATAGGAAGTTTCTATTAGAATTTAATCTTTCATTGCTAAAATATGTAATTAAAGGATAAACCAAGGTATCCTATATTGTATTTGTCCTCTAGTCCAAGTAGGAGGACATGTCACCTTTTTGTAATTCTTTTAATAAGGAAATTAGATATTCCTCCTTAAGAGGAATCTCACATTTTTCACACACACAATATGAATGTGGCTCTCATTTGAGATGGGAGTTACATGCAAACTCCTCCACTCATCTCTACTTAAGAGATGTCTCTCACACACTTGCAGAATAATCTTCTCTATTCTCTCATTCTTTCTCTCCATATTGTAGTGAGATTTGTGCTCCATTTCTTTCTTCTTCCTTAGGCTTTGAGCCTCATTCATAATTCACAAGGGGTTTTATTTTCTTTCCCCTTTCAAAATCTTTGTGTTCTTGTTGTTCTTGGAGCACTTTGGTGATCTTTTGGCTTGGACCTTTGAAGTATTTCCTCTCTCTCTCTCTTGGTGATCTTGGTAATTTATTTTCATGCACTCACACTTGGGTTCTTTCCTTTTCTCTACTTCTTCTTATAATATCTAACATGGTATCAGAGAAAGTTTAACCCTTGTTTGTTGAGTGTTGCATGTAGGGAAATTCAAAGGATATTTTGGTTGTGAAGGAGAAAGCTCTATTTTTGTTATCTAACTTTTGTTGCAGGTTTTTGTTCATTATTTTCTTGCAATCTAACATATTAGTTCTTTTTAGATCTTAGATTTGGATGGCTTGCTGCCAGATGTAAGTCCATTTATTCTTCTTTTCAAGTTTTCTTTAAATCTGTTTCTCATGTTTCTTGTAGGTTTTTTTTATTATTCTTTTTTTTTTCTCTCTAATCATTTTGTACATGATCTGAAATTATTGCTCATATCTAACATTTTTTTTTAGTTTGTATTCAATATCTTTATTTTTTATATTTTTTATTTCCTCTGTAGGCTTTATCTACATTTTTTTTTAGATTTCTTTATATCTCTAATATATATATATATGTGTGTGTGTGTGTGTGTGTGTGTGTGTGTGTGTGTGTGTGTGAGTGTATCGTCTTAAAATTGAAGCACTTCCATGATAAGAGCATTTAGCCCTCTGAGTAAGTGGTTTGGGGTCATGTTGAAGACTTTGAATGGGTACTCAACTTGGATCTGGCTTTTTCCCTTGTTCTACCCCATTTTCCACTTCTTCCTGGCATTTTGGACTGTGAACCTGAGATTCTTGACCTCAGGGTCAAGGTCGACCTCTTAGGTCAAGGTCAACCTTGACCCTAACCTAGGTCAGGGATGACCTTGACCCTGACCTAGGTCAGGGATGACCTCATCCTTGACCCTAGGGTTCAGGATCCTCAGGGTTAGCTTCCAGTTTTGGGATTTCATCAAAATATTGTCTTTTCCCTCTTCAGGGCCACTATTTCTCGGATTAAGTGTCAAATTCTCAAATTAATATTTGAGGTGGACCTTTCTTAATATTTTTATAGGATTTGTAATTTATTATTGGAGATTAGCCTTTCTCAAGTTTTGTGCCTAATGCTCAAATTCACTTTGGGTTGGCCTTACCTTGAATTTTGTAACAAGGCTCTTAAATAATTATTTTATTTCTATATTAAGGGTGGTCCCCTCCTAGAGTTTTGTGTCAAGACTTTAATTTAATTTTCTCTCCATGTGCACCTCTCTAGAGTTTTGTGCCATGGGCCCTTAATTATTATTTTCTACAAGGCCCCTCTTGTGCCCTAGATCACTATAAAAGGGAGCCTTCCTCTCTCATTTTCTCCATCTCATATTTCATCTCACAATCTCTCAAGCTCTCAAGCAAGAAGATCAAGCATTCAAGCATTCAAGCCTTCAAGATCCAATTCATCAAAGAGATCCATTAGAAGCCATTGAAGGATTCAAGCTCTATGGAGCCCTCTTGTTGAAGATACATCCATTCAAGCCTCCTCCTATTCCAAGATCCATTCAAGATTGGTGTTGAAGATCTAAAGACAATTGATTGGAGACATCCTACATTTGATTATACATTCATCCATTCTTGTGGATTCAAGGATTCGAATCCTCCACAAGGATTTCAACTCAAGCAAGGTGAATTGTTCCATTTACTTTGTTTACTACTGCAATTTCAATTCAATTTCAAGGTTAATTCCTAAATTGGGGTTTGAATGAGGCAAACTCCTTCCCCCCAACAAAAAAACCATTTTTATTGTAGGTACAAGTGTGGGATGGTGAATTAAAGTATAGATCTAGAGACCCTTTTCGCCGAACTTCTGAGATCTATGAACAAAGTCAAAGTTGACCTTCAAAATGTCGAGGTCATCCTTGACCTTTTATGAGGGTCAAAGATGACTTGAACTCAGAATTGAAAAAGATTTCTGGGTTTTGTAGATCTCGTAGTTTCGGTTAAAACCATAAAAATCAATAGTTTCTGAGATTGTTTGATAGGGTTTTTAGACAGTTCTTTTTTGGAGGTAAGTACTTTCATCTCTTCATTTTCAATATTAATCACCTATATTTACTTTCCATATCAATACAATTTCATATAAGTGTAAAATATTGGTCTTGGGGTCTCTTTTATGTGCAAATCATTGTTTTAGGACCTCATCCATATTTTTACCTTATTCATTTTGGTGAACCTAACATAGTTACCCTCCTTTGTTTTGTGGATTTAGATCCTCTATTGTGTTAGATCTTCCTTTATATTCCCTTGTGTGTTCACCTTCATTATTCATTTTGGTGAACCCGACACACTTACCCCTTTCTTTTGTGGAATTAGATGCCCTATTATGTTTTTGGTGTTTGATTTCCTTTTCATGCTTATGCATTTGGATATATCTAGATATATTTTCTATGTATTTCCTTATTTGTTATCATGTGGAATAAGTTGTTTCAAGTATTTTTCAAGTGCCTTATGGATAGTGATGATAATCCTCCTATTTGGGATGAACCTTTGGATTTGGATATTGATTACTCTCTTCCTCATGAAACCATTGTGAATGATTCTACATTTTGGGATGAACCCTTGGATAAAGACATTGATTTATCCATTCCTCATGAAGAAGATTTGATACAAGAAAGTGATTTATTAATGGATGACATATTCATACATGATGATAACTCTTTTTCTAACACACACTCCCCTTATGCAGACATTTTAGTCAAAGAAGATGATATTATAGATTCTTTACCTCCATTTGAGATTCCTTCTAGTGATGAGGCATTAGTGGAGAATGATATGAATTCCCTTAATGCTCTCCCTTTTAGTGACGATCCTATGGAGAATCAAGATCCTACCTCATCTCCTCCTAGGATGTCCTCTTTTCTTCCTTCTTGTGAATCTATTTGTAGTGTTGAGACAACTAATATGGTTTTTCCAAAACCCTTGTTGACTATCAAAGGTTGTCCTCATATTACTATCAAAGGTAAACCTATGGAGTCTTTTAATGATCAAGATTCGATAGCTCACACATATCATACAAGGAATAACTTTCAACCTCATCCGGTGGTTTCTACTTCTTTGCCACCTTCTCAACCTATTATTCCTCCTCCACCTCATCTTCCTAGCAAGGAGTATGATTTGATAACCCAATTCCAAAATACTCCTACTAAGATTTCTTTATGGGAGCTTCTTCAAACTTCACCTACCTATTATGAAGCCTTGCAAAAATCTCTAGCAATTGTTCCCACTCCACCTCCTAATCAAGAGAACATCAATAACTTCTTACAATGCATGCATGCTACCATGGGTCCTCCTAACATTGTATTTACTCAAAAGGATTTACCTTCTAAAGAAGTTCAGAATCAATATGATGCTCTTATGGTTTCTATTTCTATCAATAAAAGTATCATTCGTAGGACCTTGATTGATAATGGATCCGGGCTTAATGTTTGTAGCATGGACATGCTCAAAAAGATTAACACCAATCTTTCAACTATTCAACCTGACAATGTTCCTATACGTGGCTTTGATAACATTGCTAAGAACACTTTAGGCATCATTACTTTACCTATCAAAGTAGGTCCAATCATCCTGAATACACCTATTCATGTTATGTCTGGACCTCTCAATTATAATCTTCTTTTGGGTAGACCTTGGTTGCATGAGATGCATGTTGTTCCTTCCACCCTTCACTGTAAAGTCAAGTTTATACATAACAACGAGATGTATACACTTCATGCCGATGATGTGCCTAATCCTTGTTCAAATATTCAAAACCACACTACTTCTATTCCTAAAAGTAATCCTTCTTCCTCTAATGCTCTTCCTGGTGATGATTAGGGATCCTTGGCTTTTACTCCTACCTTTATTAGAGAATATATGATTAACGATCTTGATTTTATGAAGCAACAAAGAGAATTTGAACAATGAGTTTTTACTTCTAAAACCCTTAGTAATAACTTTGTCATTGCTTCTACCCACAATGAATCTATCAAACCTATTAATGATGACATAGTGACTACTGAAGTTCCATTGACTCCTTCTGATATGGCTTCTTGTTATGGTCCTGGTTATCATTTCCTAGTTAAACAAGGATTTAATACTAAAGGATGTGGTAAGCATAAACATGGAATTAAAATTCCCTTACACACTAGGGGCATGAGCATTCTTATGGATTAGGATTTAATCCTCAACAAAAAATAAATGTTAACAATATCTCAAATAACACTTCAAGACATGATAAACCTATGAAGGAATTTGATCAAGAAGTTCTTTTTCCTAAACTCCTTCATGCTAAGATGATTACTAGACCTAAACACAAAAAAGAAACATAGTCCATACTTGAAGACTCTTCCTTTTTGTTTATATCATATATTTCACGATCACTCTACTAATGAATGTCAAGCTTTATATTGTAAGATTAGGCAGCTCATTGATAGTAAGGTTATTTATATATCATGTGACAATGTATTATATTTCAATCCTATTTTCTCTGAATAACATCTATGTTCCTATTATAGAGCTCCGCATTATGTAAACAATGTTAGCCTAATCTTTGGGGGCTCATTGTCTTGCATAGTGTTGTGAGCGATATAATAGGTCCCCTTCCATCTTTGTTCCTACACTTGGGGGGCAAGGATGTCATCTCCTTCTTTTCTATCTTTTTTGGGATTCACCTCTTTCCTTGGTTAAGTAGTATCTATCTATTATGTGATATCCAATCGTACATGAAAATTTTGGTTTCCATTAAGGATCTATGTCCTTGATCACAACCTCTTTCATTGTTTGACATTGGGTTTCCATGGTTGATATATCTCTCACCTTGGAAAATGAACAGTGTGTTATCCCTCACAATGGTTACTTTTTCACTTCTTACATGATATCTCTTTGCATTCGTCCCTTCCATGGCCTCATAGGAGCCGTGACCTTCTTGGCTTGGACTAGGTGTTGTTTTTGGATATTGTCTTGATGTTGATGAAGGCTTTATCCTTGTTCTTTCCTTTCCTTAACATGTCAAAATAGTATGTTTTTTCCATCTTAAGGAGGGGGGAATATATATGGCCTCCCTCATTCTATATTATGTATTTTTGTTCTAATGTTTTGTTTTGCAACATGCTAAATCTTGGAAGATAACACACATAAGTTGCTAAATCCTGAAGGGACACGCATTTCTAGTTTCAAATATGCTAAATATTGGAAGGTAACACACATAAGTTGGTAAATCCTAAAAAGACATGCATTTTCAATATGCTAAATCTTCCATGGGTAACACACATAAGTTGCTAAATCCTGAGGAGACACACATTTTATATTCCATGGTGATACAAGAAGGTGGATCCATGGGTACTTTATAAAAATCCATCAAAAAATGGATTACATACATGCACAAAGCCGCTAGAAGGCGCACAACATTATGGGGTGACTATCAAGTGTTTTCTTAGTAGGCCATCCTATCCTTTTTTGGTTCATAGTGAGATATACACATCTTTCTGGGTGAGTTAAAAACTCCTCTTTTCCCTTTTCTATCTTTTTCTAGTGATGTCTCTCTTATTGAAAATCTTGGAGTTGATGAAGACTCGAGTACCTAAGGTCTTGAGGATTCCTTTGTCCCTTTAATTTCAATAAGATTATCTTTTTCTTTGTGATCTCCTTTACCAAGAGTTTGCATCGAGTCCATACTCTTGCTAAAGTGGGGGCTTAATGTATCATCTTAAAATGGAATAACTTCCATGATAAGAGCATTTAGCCCTTCGAGTAAGTGGTTTGGGGTCATGTTGAATGCCTTGAATGGGTACTTGACTTGGATTTGGCTTTTTCCCTTGTTCTGCCCCGTTTTCCACTTCTTCCTAGCATTTTGGACTGTGAACCTGAGATTCTTGACCTCAGGGTCAAGGTCGACCTCTTAGGTCAAGGTCGACCTCGACCCTGACCTAGGTCAGGGATGACCTCAACCTTGACCTAGGTCAAGGTCAACCTCATCCTTGACTCTAGGGTCTGGGATCCTCAGGGTTAGCTTTCAGTTTTAGGATTTCATCAAAATCTTCTTTTCCCTCTTTGGGGCCACTATTTCTTGGATTAAGTGTCAAATTCTCAAATTACTATTTGAGGTGGACCTTTCTTAATATTTGTATAGGATTCCTAATTTATTATTGGAAATAAGCCTTTCTTGAGTTTTGTGCCTAATGCTCAAATTAACTTTGGGCTTGGCCTTACCTTGAATTTTGTGACAAGGCTCTTAAATAATTATTTTATTTCTATATAAAGGGTGGTCCCCTCCTAGATTTTTATGTCAAGACTTTAATTTAATTTCCTCTCCATGTGCACCTCTCTAGAGTTTTGTGCCATGGGCCCTTAATTATTGTTTTCTATGAGGCCCCTCTTGTGCCCTAGATCACTATAAAAGGGAGCCTTCCTCTCTCATTTTCTCCATCTCATATCTCATCTCATAATCTCTCAAGCTCTCAAGCAAGAAGATCAAGCATTCAAGCATTAAATCCTTCAAGCATTCAAGATCCAATTCATCAAGGAGATCCATAAGAAGCCATTGAAGGATTCAAGCTCTATGGAGCCCTCTTGTTGAAGATCCATCCATTCAAGCCTCTTCCTATTCCAAGATCCATTCAAGATTGGTGTTGAAGATATAAAGACAATTGATTGGAGACATCCTACATTTGATTATACATTCATCCATTCTTGTGGATTCAAGGATTTGAATCCTCCACAAGCATTTCAACTCAAGCAAGGTGAATTATTCCATTTACTTTGTTTACTACTGTAATTTCAATTCAATTTCAAGGTTAATTCCTAAATTGGGGTTTGACTGAGGCAAACCCCTTCCCCCCAACAAAAAAAACCATTTTTCTTGTAGGTACAAGTGTGGGATGGAAAATTAAAGTAGAGATCTGGATACCCTTTTCGCCGAACACCTTTACCAAGAGTTTGCATCGAGTCCATACTCTTTCTAAAGTGGGGGCTTAATGTATCATCTTAAAATGGAATAAATTCCATGATAAGAGTGTTTAGCCCTATGAGTAAGTGGTTTGAGGTCATGTTGAATGCCTTGAATGGGTACTTGACTAGGATTTGGCTTTTTCCCCTGTTCTGCCCCATTTTCCACTTCTTCCTGGCATTTTGGACTGTGAACTTGAGATTCTTGACCTCAGGGTCAAGGTCAACCTTGACCTTGACCTAGGTCAGGGATGACCTCAACCTTGACCTAGGTCAAGGTCAACCTCATCCTTGACCCTAGGGTCTGGGATCCTCAGGGTTAGCTTTCAATTTCAGGATTTCATCAAAATCTTCTTTTCCCTCTTCAGGGCCACTATTTCTTGGATTAAGTGTCGAATTATCAAATTACTATTTGAGGTGGACCTTTCTCAATATTTGTATAAGATTCCTAATTTATTATAGGAGATTAGCCTTTCTTGAGTTTTGTGACTAATGCTCAAGTTAACTTTGGGCTTGGCCTTACCTTGAATTTTGTGACAAGGCTCTTAAATAATTATTTTATTTCTATATAAAGGGTGGTCCCCTCCTAGATTTTTATGTCAAGACTTTAATTTAATTTCCTCTCCATGTGCACCTCTCTAGAGTTTTGTGCCATGGGCCCTTAATTATTGTTTTCTATGAGGCCCCTCTTGTGCCCTAGATCACTATAAAAGGGAGCCTTCCTCTCTCATTTTCTCCATCTCATATCTCATCTCATAATCTCTCAAGCTCTCAAGAAAGAAGATCAAGCATTCAAGCATTCAATTCTTCAAGCATTCAAGATCCAATTCATCAAGGAGATCCATAAGAAGCCATTGAAGGATTCAAGCTCTATGGAGCCCTCTTGTTGAAGATCCATCCATTCAAGCCTCTTCCTATTCCAAGATCCATTCAAGATTGGTGTTGAAGATCTAAAGACAATTGATTGGAGACATCCTACATTTGATTATACATTCATCCATTCTTGTGGATTCAAGGATTTGAATCCTCCATAAGGATTTCAACTCAAGAAAGGTGAATTGTTCCATTTACTTTGTTTACTACTGCAATTTCAATTCAATTTCAAGGTTAATTCCTAAATTGGGGTTTGACTGAGGAAAACCCCTTCCCCCCAACAAACAAAACCATTTTTCTTGTAGGTACAGGTGCGGGATGGAAAATTAAAGTAGAGATTTGGATACCCTTTTCATTGAACTTCTGAGATCCGTAAACAAAGGCAAAGTCGACCTTCAAAATCTTGAGGTTGTCCTTGACCTTTTATGAGGGTCAAAGATGACCTGACCTCAGAATTGAAAAATATTTTTGGGTTTTGTAGATCTCGCAGTTTTGGTTTGAATCACAAAAATCAACAATTTTTGAGATCGTTTGATAGGATTTTCAGTTGATTCTTTTTCGGAGGTATGTACCTTTATCTCTTCATTTTCAATATTAATCACCTATATTTACTTTCCATATCAATAAAATTTCATATAAGTGTAAGATATTTGTCTTGGGGTCTCTTTTATGTGCACATCATTGTTTTAGGACCTCATCCATATTTTTACCTTATTCTCTCTCTCTCTCTCTCTATATATATATATATATTCTCTAATCTCTGTGGCTTGCAACTCTTCATATCTCTAATTTTGCAAGATTATATTTAAATCTTTTCATTTGTATCAATTTGTACTCCTCTAACATCTTTTATTTCTCAGTAAAATCAAGGGAGCTTCGAAATATATGTCATTGAGCTTTTGTTGGATATCATTTACTATTTTTTAACATTTACTATTTGTAATGTTTACTATTTATAACATTTTTACTTGGCTGCACCATAAATGTTAAATTGTGAATCACTTATATACTCATGGAACGCTAATTGTGTATAGCCCAACAATACTAACCCAACAATACAATTAATTCTTGATACAAATATAACTACGTTAAAGAATCTCTATCCTGTCTCTGCTTCCTCATTCATTTCTGCCCCCTTACATTTGAAGCATTTCATAAAATAACATTTACTTAGGCTTTTGCCAGCTATGTATACACTGGATGAGCCTCATTCTTCAAATCTCTTGCTCTTACGAGTTGCAGATAGCTCTTTCTATAACAATATCACTTACCCCTTTCCATGTTGGTAGATTGATATTTTTTCTCCCAGGCCTTCATATGCCTCGCCATCCTTTCCCTTTGTTTCCTTTACCAGCTTATATAAAACTATTATTTTGCATGATTAAGGATTGAAAATTTAGTTTCAAATCTTAGTAGACAAAGCACACGAAAAGCCCTCCATTTGTGGATCCTGCCCTATGGTTGTCTAGCCTCTGACATTCCATTCATCTAGTGACATTGAATGAAAAGGTGTTTTATTTAGGCATGGTTCATATATAATCTTCCCTATAATCAGAGAAGATTAATAATCCTATGCCAAATGTATGAGTAATAGTTATCCCATTGTATTAATCTCGTAGCAATTTTCACTTCAGAACGCTGAACCCATAACCAAAAGCTCTCGCTCCACTTGATATATTTTTCAAAGGATTTGAAAAACATTCTGGTTGCTGCATCATCTCCCTTTGATTCTTCTTCATCTAGTATACCCAATCAAACCTATGCATTTGAAAGCAAGTGAACAATGTGTTCGCGTTGATTCCCGCTTTGTCTTTCTGAATTCCAAAAACATAGCATAAAAGATTGAAAATATCCAACCCTTACATCTTTGGCACTGTGTAACCCTCAATCTTCACACTTGCCTATCCTCATATTGCAACTTGAGTACTTTTACAGTAAGATCTAAAACCTCACAATCTCCTGTGGTTGCTCTCGCAGCATAGTCTTTTTTTGGCAGTGTTTTTTATTAGATTCTTATTCAGTATTAACCATTTCTTTGCAGGCATCTTTATCATGATAGCTTGTTTAAAATAGTTCTAAATTAGTTCTGAAATAGTTCTGAGATTCTTTGTTTATCTGCATATCTGTATTTATCCTTATTTAGTTCTAAGTTTGAACATTTTCTTTCTATCTTTGGCTCTTTTCAATCTTTGTCTCATTCAACATTTAATCTTATTATCATATTTAAGTTCTTATTATTAAATTGTTAATTCATTAATAAGTTTCCTTAATAAATTGATAAGTTTTTTAATTAATTATTAATAGGTGTTATTAATAAATTTTAAGTTTTATTTTAATTTTTGTGTTTCAATAATTTAAAAATTTACATGTAATAGTTTAATTTTTTATCCCCACACTTTATTTTCTCTAATCGAATCTTTGTTCCTCACTCTAATTTCTCTAACTAAATTTTTTTCTTCATTATTGTTCATTTAAATTCAACATTTAATAACATTTTAATCATTTTTTTAAAAAAAATCATTGTTAAATTTCTCTATTTTAGATCCTTGTTAACATTAAAATAAATTTAGGAACTCAATTCTATTCCTCTATCAAATTTGTGTTTCAAAGGTTATCTTGAACCATTTCTAATTTCAATTAACTAAATTTTTACATTTAAGTCGTTATTTCATTTTTTTTACTAAAGTGTTTTATCAATTTTAATCATTTCATTTAAAGGGGAATTAATTTCTTTATGATGTCTACCCTCATTCTTGAAATCAAACTAACAAATTATAACTATCATCAATGGAAAACTCATATTTCATTTCTATTCCATTTTAAACATTTGCTAGAAGTTGCCACATATGCAACTATTGAACCAGCTGCCTCTGCTGCTCAAATTGCCAAAGATGCCTCGCAAGTTAAGAATGATGAAGCACTCAATCTAATTGGTCTCTCCATCAGTCTTGATCTCTATGTCTTGATTGGGCATTGCACCAAAGCTCATGTAGCATGGGACATCTTGAAGAAAACCTATGATAGCTCCTCTGAATCATGTAAGATTCAACTCCAAGATAACTTGGAAGACCTAAGGTATACAAATTTTAAATAAATGGATGAATTTTTACTCAAGTTTGATGCTATTAGAACTCAGTTAAATGGTTTAAATGTTACCCTTACAGATATTAGATTAATTACTATAATTATTAAGAAACGTCTCCCTAAAGAGTTTTAGCAATTTATCACTAACATCCACTCTCAGCTTTCTATTTCTAGTTTAGCTCCTCTTTTAACTTATCCTATTTTTCAAAATTTGTTACATCAAGAGGAGGCTAAATTGTTGCAATTTGGTACTATTAAATCTATTGAACATGCTTTTGTATCTAAAAATCCAAATCCAAATAATAACTCACATACTAAGCATCATAACAATAATTATTCCAATAACAACAATAATTATCGTAACAATAATCATCATAATAATGGTTATCAAATAATCATAATAATGGTTATCATAACAATTATAATAGACCCCATTGTAATTATTGTGGGAAAGTTGGTCATGTGATCAATACTTGTTTTAAGAAACTTAAACATGAAAAGTCATCTCCTCCTAATAATGAAACCTATCATAATAATAACACTCGTCATGCTTTTACTATTCGTTATGGGATATCTACTTCTCATTTTGATGATAATACTATTTGGGATGAATATCATGATGATGGATATTCTTGGAATAACCCTCTTGATTACTATCTTCCTACTCAAAGTGATTATATGCTCTCTCCTTATGATGCAATGGAATTTGATGATCCTTTCTCTCATGTTAATGATATGTTTGACCAAGAAGAGGAAATTATATCTAACTTTCTTGATGTTACTTTGCAAGATATGTTTATTACTCAAAATGAAATTCATGATGAAGGTACTAATCCTATGATTATTGTAGAGGTTAATGATAATTATGCTTATATTAACTCTCCTCTTGATGTTTCATATTATGATGAACACATTACAGATTTGTTTTATGCAACTGAAGATTGCATTTCTGATTCTATGACTCATGATTCACATTATGATGAATACGCTACAGATTTTTTTTATACAACTGAAGATTGCATTTCTGATTATTTGCCTCATGATTTGCAATGTGATTTTTATTTCCAAAGTGTTACTGATTCAAAACTAGGAGATCCCAATGATGGGAGATCTACTAGTGGTTTTTGCCTTATTGCAAGCTCAAGTGTTGATCCATCTCCATTTTCTACTGGAAATGAGTATTCAAAATGTACATGTGCATCTCAAGAATCTCAATGGTCACTTAAAGATTTGGGCTCCCCTCAACAAGCACATACACCTTTGTTTTCTCAAAGTGCTATTCACTTTGCCAGAAGTCCTATGTACCATTCAAGCTCCAAAGCATAAGTTAAAGACATGCAAGATGCTCAAGCCAAAGACATCCTAGTGAAGACTCTTTCAAAAGAAACATCTCAAAATCATTGTAAACATTTGGTTTGATACCTATTGATGTAATCACCCCAAGTAAAGATTAAAGGGGGGTGTTAGAATTTAATCTTTCCTTGGTAAAATATGTAATTAAAAGATAAACCAAGGTATCCTATATTGTATTTGTCCTCTAGTCCAAGTAGGAGGACATGTCACCTTTTTGTAATTCCTTTATTAAGGAAATTAGATATTCCTCTTTATGAGGAATCTCACATTTTTCACACACACAATATGAATGTGGCACTCATTTGAGATGGGAGTTACATGAAAACTCCTCCACTCATCTCTACTTAAGAGATGTCTCTCACACACACGTAGAATAATATTCTCTATTTTCTCATTCTTTCTCTCCATATTGTAATGAGGTTTGTGCTCCATTTCTTTCTTCTTCCTTAGGCTTTGAGCCTCATTCATAATTCACAAGGGGTTTTATTTTCTTTCCTCTTTCAAAATCTTTGTGTTCTTGTTGTTCTTGGAGCACTTTGGTAATCTTTTGGCTTGGATCTTTGAAGCATTTCCTCTCTCTCTCTCTTGGTGATCTTGGTAATTTATTTTCATGCACTCACACTTGGGTTCTTTCCTTTTCTCTACTTCTTCTTTATAATTTATAACATAAAACTTGTAATGAACTTCCAATCGGTATTGATTTTCAAGAATCCCAATATGTTGAAATGTTTCTAGAGCTTGGTATGCCTAAATTAGTGAGTTGGTCTGCATCCCTTAAAGTGGAAGCACTTGAAAATGTTAAAGAATGGATAGATTCATTTGATGATGTTGAATCTTGTTATGCTGATAGTGTTTGTTATGATATTGATAATGAAATATATGATTATCAAGATATAAAATATGAATCTACTATTGACAGTGCTCCCCTTGAGTTTGTAGATTGTTCTTCTTTTCAGCATGATAATAATGATTCCTTATTTCAGCTTGAAGATGTTTTGTGTCAACATAAAGAATATGACTGTGATGTAGGTGTAAGTTCCTGCAGTCATTACTTTACACAAGATGTTGTGAGACAAGAGATTTCAGTCCCTATTTCAAATGGGGAAGATATTTGCAGCATCAGTAGTGAGACCAAAGAGATGGAATGTGAAGTCCAATGCTTGATAAGTAGTGAGAAAATTTCAAAAATATTGGAGACTAAGTTTTAGAGGTATACACCTAAGTTTTTTTCTAAAATCCCATGCCCAACAGATATATGTTTTGATAAAGATGATACAAGTGATGGCATGAAGTATGAAACATTTACTGATTTTCCTTTTCCTATCTTTGAGGTAAATGATGTGCAAAATGAGGCTACATATCATTGTAATAAATTTGATATTGTTATATTTGATAAATATGATGATGTATGTGCTAGTGTGGACTCATATTTTCAAGAGCCTAGTGTTAATGGTTCTTGTTTACATTTTGATGCTGGAGAAAGTGACAAATTTGAATATGTTTTCTCAAATTTCGAGTGATTAATGATTCAGTTATTGACAATGCTTGTTCCCTTTTAAAATATGCTGATACGATTTGTGATTAGCAAGTTCTTTTTGATTTTGTGCAGTCAGATTTTTGTTTCAAGAAGTTCTACTTTAGTTTGCAACGTGATGGTGTAAAAGTGGCTTGTTCTTTATTGCAAACTAATGATCAGTATGCTGATGTTTCTAGCCATCAGGTTGAATTGGAGTGTTTCTTTTTTCAGCATGGCAATGATAATGGAGCATGTGATGTTTTGATGTCACACAATGATCAGTTTGATAGCTTGATCTTGCAAATTGGTGGTGAGTATACTGATCATCTTTTACATGATATGCTGAAAATAGATCATAATGTTTTTGACAAGCCAAATGAAAGAATTAATTTCAGTTTGCCTTTGGTAGATGGAGCTGAAAATCATATGTTTGATAGGGGTAAGGACTTATTATAGTTTTGAGGCTTTGGGCCTTTTGTAAATAATGTAAACCTTGTATAGTTTCTTTCCTTTCAGTTGTGTGTGTCTTTGCTTTCAATTAGAGGGCTTCCAAAGTTTTGAGGAAAGAGGAAAGGTTGGTTTTCTTTGGTTGGTCTGATGTACCATGAGATTCTAAATTCTTTGCATGCCCACATTGAGCATGTGTCCCCAGTTAGAGCCACTGTTGGAGCTAAAAAATCTAGGATATATTTTTGAGTCCATATTCAAGAAATTTCTCTAAGTTTGTACCCTTGAAAATCATTGTGAAAAGCCAAGTTTGGGTGCATAGGGAAAAGAGTCCTATTGATTTTTATGGAAAATTGCTTGGGTGATGTGTTCATCACCTATCATTTGGCATAAGTAATGGGTTTGAGCTTTTAGTTTCCAATTCTGGCATGTTTAGGAACTAGCCTTTTGGAGGTGTTTCCAAAAATTTGCATTTTTGTGTTTCCAGAATTTTATAAAGTAACCCACTTCAGAGGTTTTCCTTTTATGCCCAATTGATGGTCATGATATACAAGTTGTTGCACTATGTTGTAGGCATGCGAGTGAGTATCCATTACCATTTTTGGACCCCCATGAGTTGGTTTGACTAGTTTTCCAGAGTCATTCCGTTTGTAGTTTGTTAAAATTCTATGTAGAATGCAGATTTATAAATGACCTACTTTGAGGTCTCCCAATTTGCACCTGGCTCAAGGAAAAGTGAAATTGAATGTTATCCTACATTTTAGACTTGGAAGTGTACCTCCTTGGTGATTTTCAGGTCTTGACCAATCCCTTTGGTCACTTTGCTATTCCAATTCCAAATCAAATTTCTGCATATCTCACTGTTTCAAATTCTGAAAGTTTCTATGTGCTGACTTCGGTGTTTAATTGTGTTTAACCATTTGAATATCTTGGTGAGCTATTTATGGATTCATTTTCCTTGTGTGGGAGTGAATCAATACCCAAGGTTCCAGATCATGAGGTTTTTATTTGGTGAGTTTTCAAAGCCAGATTTGAAAGTGATTTGTGAAGATTTGTAGTGTAGACAAAATCAATGTTCTAAAATGGCCTAGTTGGGTCATTAATATTTTGAAGCCCACATCTTTTCATGCAATTTCCTCTGGCATGCATACTCACATGTTGGAAGTGAACTTAATTTTATGACGACATGCTTCTATGTGACTTGGTGATCATTTTCAAGGCCGTTTTCAGAGGCCAGTTGTGTTGATGGACAATATTGCAGAGATGTGAAGAAATGAATCGTGTGATTGAAATATTTGATGCACCATGGTTTGTTCTCATTGAATGACTTCATTGTGGTATCCAAAAGGTAGTATGGAGTTTAAAAGTGTTGGTCCTTTTGCTGATCTTCATGGATTCTTGCTCTTTTCACGTGCAAAGTGCATTTAGTACGGTGTGCTTCTAAAATTTAAATACTATAGTCTTTTGAGATGCTGTGTGAACTCATGTTTTTTTCCAATGGGCTGAGTAGTGCCATTTTTAATCTATTTAAAACTTTTAATAGTGTTGTGTGTGTACTTGTTTTGAAGGTGCGTGCACTACTTTTGAGGGTGTGTGTGCTCTAGTTTTTAATAGGACCCAACGTAATGTTCAAATGTGAAGAGGAATGGTGCACACTTGTTTGAGTAAAGAATCCAAATAAAGGAGATAGTGCTTGCTAGCATGCTGGGTGTGTGTGTGTGTATGCTGCATGTTTTACACATGCCAACAAATAAAATGCAAAGGATGGGAACACATAAACTAAGAAAAATACATGGTGTGCATATTGGCTGGAAGGTGCATGACGTTGTTGCAATGTTTGAAGGGGGATGCATATGCACCAAGTTCTGCACACCATTGTTTACAAAAAGGGTGCACACAAATTGCAGAGTGCGTGGGGCTGCACATGGTGTGTGCACCATAACAAATGCACATAAACACATAAAAGAGGGTAGCGTACTAGTTAGGAAGGGTGTGTGCCAATCCAGTGATATTGCGTACCAATGTATGAGGTGAGTATGTGTGGAATGATGCTAGGTGCATGTGAGGCATCAAGTGCCTACAACCAAGACCAAAGGGGCACACACCAAAGGGGTGCATGAGTTTTGTCTGCAGGTGCGTGCTAAGTCAAATGCAAAGTGAAAGGAGTGTGCGCCAGTTAGAAAGGGCACCATCGCACCATACCAAATGAAATGCAAAGGGTGCATGAATGTTTGGAGGAGGGAAACATAAGACCAAAATTATATAGGCACGTGCTAGCCAGAGGAAGCACATAGAGTGTGTGTACTAGTTGAAAGGACTGCACGCACTAGCCAAGGAAAGAATCCACAAATGGGCTGGTGCATGCCAAAGAACACATGAAAGTTGCAAGAAAACATAAGGTAAGAGCCAAGGAAAGAAATAAAGAGCTGAAGTGCACATGCATGGCTGGAAAAGAGGTAAAAATGCAAGGGATGTGCAAGTGGGTTTATGCCACATGCACCCCATTTTGGTTTAAAGATTTATTTGAATGCATGGCTGCTCCAGTTCAAGGTAAATTGGAATGAAGAGGTGAGTGGTGGCCTCTTGGAGTTGTGTGGGGCCTTGAATGGGTGCTTTCTAGTTGGGTGCACACACAAATTTTTAAAGGAAACATTTAAAAATACTTAGAGATTTAATCCCACATTGGCCAAAATGTGGATATTTCATGTGTATAAATGAAACAATGCTCACATAGTATTATGAAGAAAGAGGAGGCTCTATGGGAGTGCGTGTGTGAAGGTGCATTGGGAAGCATGCCGAGAGACCAAAGAACCCATTATTTTTTAGAAAGATGTCAGATTGACTAGGTAGTGAAGTGGACACGTGGTGGCTTTTCACTGAATCACACAATGAGCTCACAGTTAGACAAAACATCCAGTGATTTAGTGGGTAGTTAGTCATGTGATCATGTGATTTTGGTGGTTAAGGACCAAACATCTGGTGTTTTGGTGAATGCTTGGTCGCTTGATCGCTGAATCTTGGTGGTTAAGGATATAATAGCTAGCGATTTGGCAAGCGGTTAGTCACGTGATCGCTGAATGGTGGTGGTTAGTGTTGAAACATTCTGAGATTTGGTGAACACATAGTTGTGTAATCATCATATCCAACTACAGTTAAGGGATGCATTCTAAGATTTGGAGAATAAGGCATTTGCATGATCTCTAGATGTGACCAGGGTTAGGAAATGGATTCAAAGAACTAGAGAATGAAGTAGTCTCTGAATCTCCAGATCAAGGTGGTCGAGCCTGGGTTAAATTGAGCATGCAACCAACTAATGACACATGGAAAATTCTGGTGAATTCTTGGTCAAATGTATAGGAAAAAGGGCAAAGAGTGCATATTTAAAGATGAATAACAAATTTAAATGATTTGTATAGTTCTCTCCATAGTTTGTAAAAGTATTTCATTTTAAAATGGACTGAGACTTTCACGGAGCATTTTCAAAGAGGCAAAATCAAATCATTTCTTGGAGAGGAAGAGAATGAAATTGGTGGGAAAAATGATTGCAGAGATGAAGGCAGTTATAAAGATCAAGTTGGAAAGATCAAAATTGTAGGGAAGATGAAGATTTTTTTTAGAGATAACAATTGTCAGTTTGTTTGTAATTGGCTTTCATTTTCCTTTATCTCTTATTCCTCTCTATTGTAACAAAGATGGTGGAATTAACTCTGCTAGGGAGTATTTTTGGCTTTTGATTCTTAGGTTTTTGTGGTTTTCATGGTCTCATAATTTTATTGAACCAGAGGTTTGTAATGAAGAACAATGGAATCCCAATCTTTTATTGGCGATGTCTTCATATGTTTGTGTTAAATTCTTGTATTTTAGTTCATAAGGCACTTCAATATACTAGCTATAAGGTAGCTATGGGTTTTTTGTCTTAGTTTCTTTCAAGGATGGAGTAAATCTATGACACAAATTCTAAGAATTTAATCTTGCATGTGAATCTTATGTCTAGGTAGAAGAGTGAAAGAATGATTTGTAAGGCACTTCATTTGGGTTTTGTGTGTTTGGATTTAGAAGGTATCTGGGGATTTACTTTTATTTGACTCTGTTTCCCAATTAATAAGGCACCGATCATTGCTTGTCATGAACCTTTCATCATCAAATGTAAAATCAATCAAAAATTTACTTTCTGTTGAAGAGCATCTATTGTTTATAATTTTTATATGCAGAATACAAATGCAGTTTAGTGATTCTTTAAAGAAATGAATCCTGGATTAGCCTGCCCAAGTCTAGAACACAAAGAGAAGAAGGATTTAATCCTTATCACTTGTTCTATTTTCCTAGTTCTCAGAAAACTTGTGTAATTGGGATCTTACATAAGATATGTTGAGTGTTGACTCCCATTTCTTACGGTTTTGAGAACTATCCACAATCTTTATCTGCATATTGAGGTTATGTCAAAGGGAAGTCATTGTACAATGCAGATTTATGTTTGAATTAGGTACACCCACCTATGTGTGTAGATCTTGAAGTATAGAAGGTTTGTAGGCCTTGTCAATGTTATCTTTTCTTGCCCCTAAATTTGTAGGAAAAATAAGATTCATTTGAATTAGATGATTATCCCATGTCTGGTTCTCATTTTCTCTTTTAGAATTAAGGGGTACAAGAAAAATCACTAACAAGGTCTCTGCACATTCTTTGTACAAGAAGCTATGCAATGTGGAAGAATTTACAAAGGATAATCAAGATCTGATAGACAAACTCTAGCTAGATCTAAAGTCCATAGGTCACTCACTGAGCATGGATGCAAGTTTCAGCTCTATACATTTTACCAAGTTATTACATTCCTAGGGTAGATTAGCCGAGTTGGTGGCTAATGATGGTAAAATAAGGGCTCGAATAATCTCTATACAAACAGTGTTGACACCTCACTTCAAAGTTATGCAGAGGTAGTTAGTCACGACAAAGGAATTAATTCTGAAAGACCCTCATCTTTCAATTGTCGAGAGCCTAGTTGAGCTAGCTGTCGAGCTAGAAATAAAGTCTGAGGTTTTGAAGTCTATAAGGTCTGGTTTGGACAACACATTAGGGATGGTAATACAGCTTCAAAAACCATTCTTGGAAAAATATTTCAAAACCCCCACACCCCAAGAACTTCAAGTGACAAAAACAAGGAGGAAATAACATGACATGATAGAATATTGGAAAGGGGAAATGGATATGAATATGAAATATACAATATATGTCAGATATCAGAAAGCAAAAAGTAGTTACAGACATAGTGGACAAATGGTATGACATACTAGTTTTGCACATGTATAAATATTTGATTGTATATCAAATAAGGAGTCTTATGTACATATGTAAATTTTTTTTTAAGACCAAGTCAAGTCTTAGGGGGAGTATTCTATAGAAGTTTTGTTTAATTACTAAGTACCCATGTAATGTAAATGTCATGAAAAAGTGTTTTTTCCACTAATGTCAAAGGGGGAGATTGTTGATCCCTAAGTTTTGTTGTCTATTAGTGTCTTACACTTAGTCATTTTCTAGGCAATATTGGTCAGTCATCACTGTGACTGAGTCATCATGTATAGGCTGAGTCATGTATATTGTACATTTAACAAGAAGTAGTTACTATCGAGAAAGACAGTGGTCACCAAGTACTTTAGTATTAACTAAGTCAATTTATGCCGAGTTATGTAGAGATGTCAGTGTTGAGCACCAGGGTATGAAGAATAGTGAGTATCGAGTGCCAGAGATATCAAATGTCGAGTAAGCCAGATTTGACATATGTGTTTGTTATGGCACAAACACTTAGGTAAACCATTTTGGCCGACATCTACATGATATTTATTGTTGGTAGAGGAAATGATGGAGGTGATTATGCTTTAGAATTATAATCATTAATCCCTATGTAATTCATGTAATCAATCAGAATTAGGGAATGGTTAAGCAGAAAAAGTAGACAATCCAAATTGTAGATCTCATATCATGGAGATGATCAATTGTTTATATAAGATGATATCTATAATGCCTCGCTAGGGAACCCCAGAGAACATAATGTAAACATGCAACTAAGTTTGCAGAGAATTTTTTTTTTAAAGTTAAAAATCAATAACATCAAAGTGTCATAATGCGGAAGCAAAGCATACCAATAAACAACTATCATAGGTTACACCTCTCAAGGGTTCCTTGACGTAGATTATGAAAGAGTTAATTAATTAATTATGAATTCCAAGAATACAACTGAAGGCTAAATATGACATCATAAACATGATTACATAAATACAATTGGTACCATAAGGTGACCATAATAAACTGCATCCACTGCACACGTTGCAGGGTATGTAATACAATAACTGAAAAGAAGTACAACGTGACATCTCTGAATATCTGATACAATGATACAAGATCACAAAAAGGAAGAAGAACAAGAACACATCTTCATTAATGAAGATCAAGAAGAAACATCTACCACATGGTTCATCCAGCCTCGGTGCACAAATGTTTGAATCTCAAATGGTAAAAGAATCACTACCACCCGACCTCATGAACCTAAATGGTCCACTCCCACCGTGCTGAGGAGATAACATCAGATCCCACTCAGATAAAAAACAACAACAACCAAGGAAGAGGTCCTGAAAGCTTCTAACTCAAAGGTACAAAAAGTACAACAAGGTATAACATACTCTACCAAAGGCAACCAAAAATACATAAGAAACCTAAGATGCATACAAGAAGTGTCATCACATGAGCCAACTCTAAGGTTATCCTAGTAGTCCCTTCAGACCCCGATGCCCTAGTGACTCTGTGTGGTTTTAGTAACCTCTCATGTAGACAAGGTACTACTTATGCCATATCTAGTCCACAAAGGTGGAAAGCATCTTCTCACTCCCATCCTAGTCAAACTCAATCGGGAACTCAGGCATGGGTGAGGCACATAATATCTTATTAGGTTCATTTTAAATTCCCAATGTTTATTAATTATCACTTGTTAAGATACTTGTAATAGGATCTCCTAGAAGCCACTTCCAGGCTCTGGCACTAATTACAAGCCACTTCCTGCTATACACTTAGATGACCTACCCTAGGATTTCACAAGATCAATAAGAACTCTGAGTTAACACAACTCATGAATCACAACATCAAGATCCAACTGTGAAAAAAACATGCAAAATCAGAATCATCCTAGAACGAGTTCACCGACATAACAAAATATGCAAGGCAAACAAAGATGATAAAAAGACAACCAAAACCCACCTCTGGATTATATTCCCAAAAGTCAACTACAACCCCCCAATAATTAAACCAAGATAAATTGCCTAAAAGCAATCGGGGTCACAACAACAAACTAGGTCTACTTAATGAAAGCACATGCAAAAATTTACTACATAGTAAATACCCAGTTGAATAAACAAACAACCTTATTACAAAAATATCCTATATGATATTCATTTAATTATACCATACAAAAGAAAAAATTAACTTAGAAAATCATCTAGTATATAAATATACAAAAACAATAATACATCCATAATTAATACCATGTTTCCTATATTTTAAAACATTATTCCCAAACAATACTCTAAATATAAAACAATTTAACATAAATTATAAATAATATGACTTACATATAAATCTTAACTAAAGATTAATTAAAAATAATAGTGAATAAATTAAACCAAAAATAAACTAAGCTAATTTAATTAAACTAATTAATAAATAAACTTAATAACAAAAATATTTTATAAATCATAAAAGTTTTATTTTGAATTAACAAAGCAAATAAAAAAAAATCAAAAAGAAACTGTGGTCTGTACCGTGCGACGGTACCAGAGGCATTGCCACACGACAACCCATCATGGGGGACTGACGTGCGATAGTACCTCTAGGTACTGCCGCATGGCAGCCCTTCCATGGGTTGCCTATGGGTTAGGGGTTGGGGGGAGTTAATAGCCCCTCAACCCATTCAATATAAATTTTCGCTTTTAACAAAAAAAAATTTTAATACATCTTTTTTTTAATAAATATAAACTACCAAAAATTCTTTGTTTTAGTATTTATATTTATTTTTAATTAAAAACCAATTCAATATTTGTCCAATTTCAAAGTTGATTTAATTTTAAAAAACAAATCAGGATTATATATATATATATATATATATATATATATATATATATATATATATATATATATATATATATATACACACACACACACACACACACACACACATACATATACATATTAATCGATACAATAATACATGATTACCTAGAGATATCCCACAATAACAAGAAAACTCTCTTAACACAAATATTTACTCCACTAATTTCAACAAAGATCAAAACCTTAGTCCAATTGGGCTTTCTAATATTCTTTCTACAGACTTCGCAAAGCCTTCATAACTCTCATATCAAATAGGCAAAATATTCAGATTGAATTGCAATAAATATTTAAAACTTCACAATCAGTTAGATCCAGCAGACACGAGGAAGACACACTTTTCTTTTCTACAGAGATCTGAAAAGTAATAACAAGAATAAATTTCAAAACCTACCTCAAATCGAAATTATACAGATTTGATGATGTCCAGAATGAAGAAAACATAATCCAAGCTTTTCGAAGAGCTCTCCCAAATCTGTCCCCAAAAATTCCTCCTCCAAAACGCGTGTAATCCGAAAATGGCTAAAACTCCCAATACTTAAAGAATCTCCTTTCACATGCATAAGTTTAAACTCAACTCCAAGAGGGCTTTGCATGAAGACAGACTTTAGTTTACAGTTCAGTCTTAGTTGAACTAAAGTCTCCTCTTCACTTTGACTTTTGTTGAAAAGCTCTTAAACAAACTTTAACATAAATCATTAATTCAATTTCATTCAATTATGAATGTGCAACATAATGCATTTAAATAATTAATAATTAGAACATTTAGTTAACATAAATACCACATGCCAAAAAAACCCTTAATTTAATAAATATATTTTAATTGAACAAAGGTTAATTTCATGATTAAATATTTCTAAGGTGAATTTATTTAATTAAGTCTCATTAATTAAATATTTCAACCACACTCAATATTAGCATATAATTAATTTCCAATTAATTTATGCATCAACTATATAATAAAATAATAATTAAACTAAATAAATACATTTATTTAATTACCATTTAAATGATATTCCATAGCTAAAAATAGAATGATCTAAAAATAGAAATCACACCAAATGCCACAAATCAAAGAATCAAAAAGACCTAAGGACCCACATTCATACTCAGGACATAGGTATAAACTCTTGCCAATTGGACGAGTTTAGAAGGGTGGAAACACAAAATCTTTCCCCCTACTTTAGGACAATAATTGGCTTAGGTTAGGATTTGCAACTGAATATTATCTCCCCTCTTTTACCATTGAGATTAGTGATAGGGCACGCTCATCTTGACAATTCAGGGAAGTCGATGCCCAGTACCTGCAAACCTACATAAGAGACAAGCATGTGCATACATATAGAGATATAACAGACAATGGTGGGGATCAGCCGATCATGTGGATCTCGTAAGCAAGTAACTATGACTCCGTCCCTCAACCACATCAAGCACATCAAGCATAAATATAAAAGAATACATGAATACCATACACATGCAAGTATGGGGTAAGTATAATCATCATTATAAATAACATTTCGAAACAAGTATAACATCATCATAAATAACAACATATAACTGAATCAATATAAACATCATAAACATCCATTTATTAAAGATTCACCATGAAGTGACATATATCCAATAATCATAATAACACTGAAATAACGAAGCACACATACAAGTGGCCCAAAAGAGTTTGGCAAGAAAATAGAAAAGAAAACTACAGAGGGGTACTACAATATCTGAACCATAAAATGTATCATGAGAGAGGAGAATTATATGAAGAAGATCTCATACTTGTAGAATAGAAAATTGTTTTGATTATCAGAAATAGAGTTTAGTGATAGAGCAGAGCAGTGAAGGACAAAACATAGATATATTTGATAGAGGAGATCAAATCTATATTGTAAGGAGAAGATCTGGAATCAACATCATAGTGAAAATTGAAGGATCAGGCACTGAGACATTCTAACAGGTGAATCAGGGTAAATCTCTTAACAGAGTGGTTTTAACAAACCTAATTAAATCTCTTAACTGAGCTCTTACTTTTTTGTAAGTTTAAATACTTTTGCAAGGTAGATTTTATAAGTCTCAAAGCTCTTAATAGGATAGACCCCTCACAAGGAAGATCATTATTTTATGGTCAAACTTGTAGCCCTAACAACCAAACTTTAATACTGTAGTAGTGAATATTTGTGGGTGTCATCCCCACCCCAATTTTACCTTTCAAGGGTTTCTGGGTAACCAAAATCATTGTGTTATGTTTTATTTTCATGGATGATGATTAGGATATTAGATCTGTTACAGTATTAAATTTGATGTTTATGTTATGCAAGTTAGTTTATGTCAAAATGCAATGAATGGTTGATATCTGATTCACCCCCCTTCTTAGTATCTCACTTTCCCATAATAGATTTCCAACACATTACTAAATTAAAGTACATAAAAGAAGTATTGAAGACCTTTGGTATGGAGGATTCAAAACTGGTTGGTTCACCTATGGTCACTAGATGCAAATTGAAAAAGGATGATTAGTCAACCGATATAAATCAGACACTATATAGATCAATGATTGGTAAGTTGATGTATGTTGTACATAGTAGACCAAATGTTGCACATGTAGTTGGAATTGTAGCAAGATTTTCTGGTAATCCTAAAGAATCACATATGACTACTATAAAAAGAATTTTGAGATACTTGAAGAACAATGAAAACTATGGTTTGTGGTACAAGAAAGAGGGAAATTTTGAACTGAAATTTTATAGAAATGTGGATTGGGCTAGAAACATTGATGATATAAAGAGAGCTATTGGTGGAGCATTCTTTTTGGGAGAAAGATTAGTTACTTGGATAAGTAAGAAACAAGGATACATTTCTCAATCCATTGTAGAAGTAGAATATGTTGTTGTTGCTGCTAATTTTTTGAATATTACATATATAAAACAACTTTTGGAAGCTATGAATGAAGTGATCATTGACCCGGTGATAATATATTGTGATAACACCAGTGCAATAAACATTTTTAAGAATCTAGTGATGCATGCAAAGAAAAATCATATATCTATAAAATATCACTACTTGAGGGAACGAGTACAAGAAAAACAAGTGAAACTAGAGAATGTGAAATCAAAAGAGAAACTTGCAGATATATTTACCAAACCCTTACCTAAGGATAAATTTGAGTACTTGAGGACTAGACAAGGGGTCCATCCCCTATCTCTTGGTTACTAAGGTGATCAGGAGGTTGTATCAACCTATAATTTATCAGAATATCAAATGATGTTGATGCATGATGTTCACACTTTAGGTTTCCTAAGGTTGTGAAAGATGGAAGATGAAGGACAAACTGACATTGCCTATCGATACATGCAAGGTACTTGAACTAAACTGAACACCAAAGATAATATTTTGGCTACTGAAGAGATATTTATTTTTCTTTTGGATTTTTTATCAAAGGGAGAGAAGAATCAATGAAATATCTATCTAAAGGGAGAGAAGACAATAGGTGAAGATGATACATAGATAGGGAGAAATGATCAAATCTATAGGGAGAGACTGCATGGAGAGCATTAATATTGTGTAGTGATTAAACATATTAAATGTAAAGCTAGGGAGAGCTTACCGAGTTACAACATTTTCTTCCAGAGTTGTAGAATAGATGTTTGGTATTCTATGGCATATTTCATATTGTGTCACCATCAATGCCAAAGGGAGAGATTGATAAACTACAAATGATTGAATATCTTGAGGAAAGTTTGACAATGGAATGGATAATTGAAAAAAAATGTTTGATGATCACCAAGCTACTAAGTATATGTAAGACAATTAAATCAGTTAATGTATTGTAATTGATGTCAACTATTTTTTACTGTACTTATCATGATAGTTATAAACATCTTAAGAAGATAAAATGATAAAGAAATGAGATATCTACATAAAGATGAGATGGATGAGAAAGATATGTATATGTTATACATTGGGTAACTTATTGATGAGTCTATGACATTATGTTAATGACTTGATTATATTACATGATTCTATTATGCATTAAAGATCAAGAATGAAAATGTTTATGTGTTGGTAAGTGAAGATTTCAGTATACACTGAGAAAGTCTAGTGTATACTGAGTATAGTATTAATCGAGCTAGTTATCACCAACGCATTCTGGTATTGATGAAGTGAAAAAATAAATGGAGTTTTGTGAAAACTAACTAAAGATGATAAGTTGGACAATTATTTATGATTCTGAGGTAAATGATAATGTTTTTTATGATGATCAAACAACTGACAAAATTCAAGGATGATCACATGAAGGAGAATGAAACATGTTATTAACACAACTACTGAGGAAGGTTAAAGCAGAAAAATCTATGGTGAAGATTAAGAGGAAAAATATATGGATGGAAATAAAAAGGTTTATGATGTCTATATAAGGAGACATGAGATTCATTATTGATTTTGGTTTCTGCATGAGAATTCATTTGAAAAATATTGATTTCATGCAACATTGATCAAACTAGTTAAAGATAAAACCGAGAAAAACTACTAACAACATCGAGCGACAAAGAAAGTAATTACCGAGAAAAATAGAGTTGGAGGAAACAACAATGTTGAACTTATTATTGATCAGAGGTATTTTTGAGCTTAGCATAGATTTGACAATCTACAAATAAAGTTTTATTTGAATTAGATCATTACTGTATAAGTTTAACCATTCCTACAAATAAATATCTTAACCGAGTGGGACTTAATAATATTTATATTTCAATATGAAATTCAATGAATGTTGATTATTTTATTGTTGACCCCATAGTGAATTATTGGTCAAGGGAGATTGTTAGAATAACTGAGAGGGGGGGTGAATCAGTTATCCAGTGTCCCAAAACAAAATGTATAATCCAAAATAACTCCTTCAATTTTTGCTCGTCGGTAAGCACTAAATACTTTCACTATCTGTACTTTTACCGATTACCAGTCTAATGCTAAAATAGTTACCGATCAAATCTAACATGTAACATGTAAAGAATGATAAAAAACAAATATCACAATCAACACATAACACAAGAGATTTAACATGGAAACCCTATAAAGGGAAAAACCACTTGGGACCGGCAACCCAAAATTGTTCACTCTTCTGAAGTGAGGTCGGTTAAGACCCAACCTTGTTAAAGGTTACAAACACACTATCAGGTGTGACCTTGTTAGAGGATTTTAGACTAGAAGTTATCATCCAACTAGCATTCACTATGGGGTTGACAGGATAACAATGTTCATTCTATGAATGATACATCATAAGACTTTCAGAATCCACTCGGTTAAGAGATTTTGACTATATACAATGGTTAAATATGTAACAATAAATGACCTTCCCTAATACAACTTCAATTGCAGATTACAAATCAATATTTAGTCCATACAAATCCTTCTGATCAATATTTCACTTCAGATTTAATACAGTATCAACTTGTAATACCCCAAAAATGGGCTATAAGTTCATTAACCTCCTATATCATCAAATCATATGAAATCGACATCAAAGTCCTAATCTAAGGCACATCTAAACATCATCAAATCTAATTGATTATCTTAAATTTTGCATCAGGGAATATTCCTAGTAATATTCCTAATTATCTTAATTATCTTTAATTTAATGATTATTTGGCGATAAATCACATTTATCCTAAAAATTTGATTAATTGAATATTTTCATATTTAATTAATTAGATTTAATATTTGCCACTTAATTATGTAATTAAATTTAATTCTATCTATTATTAATTGTATTATTTAATTTTGACAATAAATCAAAATTCCTATCTTTAATTGATTAAATTCTTATTTAATTAATTAAAGCATGTTGTCATTATTTAATAATATAATTTTTAATAAAAGTTTGAATAAATAGTTAATTAACTCATAAATTAATTATTTATTTTCAAAAATCAGTTGAGTTGAGGATAAATCACTTTATTTATTTATTTAATTCTTAATTATTATGCATATTCAAAAGAAACAGTTAAACTCCAAATCAGAAAATCAATGCAAGTTATTGACTTTTTGGAACTCAACATCCTTTTGGAGTTCAAAAAGCTGATCTAAACTCTAATTTGAGTTAAAAAGCTGTTTTTGCATGTTTTTGCATGATTTTGAGAATTAACTATCTTTTATGATCAGATAACTCAAAAATCAAGATGAGTTAATTTGAGTGATTTATGGCTTTTATCCATGCACCTCCAAAGCCCTGGATTTCTATAAATTAAGGCTTTAGCTCTTCACAAATCATCTCATATTTTGCACAATCACGCTGGAGAATTGGAATTGAAGAATCAAAGCTCTTGCGAATCGACATCTTTGTGAGATCAATCTTATTTTTGCATTCATATTTCATATCATTGTTAGATTAGCATAGCATATCAGTTTTCAATAGCATTCATATCATATCAGTTTTTATCATTCTTATTGCATAGAAAATATCAAAAATATAGATTAATTGCATTTATTCCATATCTAGAATTGCATTCAAATCCTTCATTTAGGTGTCGTCTAGGTCACTGATCTCGATAATAATCTGAGAACATTAATCTCGCACCTATTAGAAGGCAGTAAATCGCTTGGTTAGATAGCTTTCAATTTTGCACAATTTTGATTATCACTAACCTCTAATGTTTTACTGAGTGTTGTGTCTACAGATCAGGTACAATTTTCACACACACATTTCTTCCAATCAAAAGAAAAATAGTGTTCCTTCCAATGTTAAGCCTATTGAAAATCAAAAGAAAAATTATGTGCTTGTGCTATCCAAAGATCCTTGTCAAGATCAAAGTCTTTCATCTTCTTGTTCTACCACTCCATGTTCACTTCCACTTTCTACTCTTCCTAAGTCTTCGCAAGCTTTGAATGATCCTATCAAAGAAAATGTTCTTATTCAAGATGTCCAGGATCCTATTGAAAATTCTAATGCTCACTCTAAAGATGCTGATATCCTTGGTTGTCATATAGATGCTGATGAACTTATTGATTATCCTTTTGCATCTTCCACTTCCATCCTTGGATCTCTTCCACCACTACTAAAGGCTTCACGTCTTCCTTCCATCTTGGGTCCTTATGTTCCTTCACTTTCCCCTCCTAACTTTCCTAATTCACCATCCATCTTGGGTCCTTACATACCTTCATCTCCTATCTTTCCTCAAGATCAACATAGATGCATACCCTTGAATCCTTTTCATCCACCCACCCATCTAAACCAGTCATCTCCTCCTTCCACAAGTCCCAAGTCTTTTGGAAGTAAATTGAATGTTCAATACAAGAAAAAGAAGCAATACAATAATCCATCAAAAAAAGATCACCATGTCTCCTCTAATAGACATGGAAACATAAAGTCAAAAGAGATATCTAAGAAAAAAACTACAAGACAAGTATGGGTTCCAAAATCCATCATTGAAGATATTCTCTCTAGATCATCAAAAGGAAATAAAAAGCCTACGGCTATATGGATTCCAAAGTCTCTCTTGAAAGAGTCTAGTGTTGAGAAAAAAGTGAAATTGACATTCAAGCTTCCAAAGGCTTCCACTTCATCTCCCTCCAAAAATATTCTTCCATTTCATGTGCCTAAACCACAACCTCTGCTATCCATTCGCCATATTCCTTCACGTATTCCTTTATTCACGTTTCCTCCACCCTCTCGCCACCCTTCAAGGTGTGTGTTTATGTTGATCTTGCCTTCCTTTCCATCTACCCTTTCACAATCCTTCCATGCATTATCCTTTTACCTTCTATCATTTTTCCTCATTTTCCTATTCCTCCTATCTTCCAACCTCACTCGCTTTACATAAAACCCTATCCTCCATTTTTTCTCTTTCATCTCCCTTTCCCTATCAGCATCTTTGAGCGTGTCATTTTGAATCCTTGGCATATCATGGTTTATCCTTTCAAGGAGAATTATTTAAAAAGCTTGCCTTCTTCCAAAAAAAGGAAATAAAAAATAAAATTGAAAATGTGCCTTGGTGAAAACTTGGAAACAGGTGCCTTGGTAGCAAAAGTAAAGAGAAATAAATTCATCCTATGGTGAAAACCACTCCCTTGTGGCACCTCGGATAAGTACCATGATGAAAACTTGGCAATCAGGCGTCATGCGTAGTTCTTCTACATATTTCATCCATTTCGTCTTCTCTCTTTGATCTTGACAATGTTGATCTATACACGAATATTTGGCTATTTTGTGAGCTATCTTACGATGACCTTGTTTTCATTGCTTCCATGCCTAAGCCTTCATATCCATCTTCCTCCATTCATTTTCGCCTATGGCTATCCTTTTCCCCTTTGGTCTTGATCTAATAAAAAAAAAGAAAGAAAGAGTAAAACACAGTGCTATGAAGCCTCTTGACATGTCTACTCCTTTGGATTGCATTCTTTCCTGCTCTTGCATTATGATTTTGTGCTTATCCTATGCTAGCCTTTCATTTCTTGTCCAAATGCGCTTTACATGACAATTTTTCCCTAGCTTGGGTATTCTTGAGGAGTTTCCCCTTGAGGATTTCTTCCCTTCATTTTCCTTCATTCTCTTATCTTCCATCTCTTCCACTAGCTTGCTAATCCCTCTTGTTCTCCACCTTGCTAGACATTGGGACTGCACGATATGATCTTGCTTGGGAGTTTGCAAATGGAAAAAGATGCTATCAAGTATACCAAGTATCAGAACAATTATTAGAATCAGTATCAGAACCAGTATCAGAACAATTATCAGAATTAGTATCAGAATTAGTATCAGAACCAGTATCAGAACCAGTATCAGAACCAGTATCAGAACCAGTATCAGAACAAGTATCAGAATGGGCCTACAAAACAAGTATTAGAACACCTATTAGGGCTACACCTTTTGCTTTAGTTTATGGGTCTGAAGCAGTACTACCTATTGAGGTTGAAATCCCATCACTCAGAATCAGAATGCATGGGCTTGTCACTGATGAAGACTACAGAGTGTCTAGGTTACAAGAACTGGAATTACTAGATGAGCGTAGACAAGCAGCGTATGATCATCTCAGAGTGTATCAGAAAAGAATGTCTAGAGGCTACAACAAGAAAGTCAGACATAGAGAATTTCAGGTTGGTGATCTAGTGTTGAGAGAAAATTCTAAAAATCAATCACATCGAGAACGCACGGGGAAGTTCAAACCCAATTGGCTGGGTCCCTTTGTAATCACTGCTACTTTTGGCTCTGGTGCTTATCAACTCTCAACGACTGAAGGAGAACAGCTCCGAGAACCAATCAACGTTCTCCATCTGAAGAAATTTTATGCCTAAGGCATTCAGTGCTTGGTAAATGTCCTGAAAAAAATCTTAAAAATCAGAAAAAGTCCTGAAAAAATGAACATCTTGGTGAAAACCTAGCAATAGGCACCTTGATGATTCACAAAAAAATCAAAAAATATCAAAAGTACAAAAAAATCAAAAAATATCAAAAGTACAAAAAAATCAAAAAATATCAAAAGTACAAAAAAATCAAAAAATATCAAAAGTACAAAAAAAATTGAAAAAATGAAAAAGAAAAAGAAAAAGTGCCTTGGTGAAAACCTGGAAACAGGCGCCTTGGTAGCAAAAATAGAATCTCTACCAAGATGGTGAAAACTCGGCAAACGGGCACCACTTGTTCCAAAATGCTCCATCTATCAGCACAATCTTGGTCTTTCCTAGCTTTCCGTCTTGCTTTAGTTTGTACATATCTCCCGGTTTGTTTCTGCATATCCTGGTTTCAATAAGTCGGCCTGTACACCAACCAGCTCAAGCGTCTGCATCCTATCAATGTTCACACTTGGGGGCAATCAATGTCATATCCTATGGTCTCCCATGTATCTTAGACATGTCATATCCACTCAGAGTCCTTTGAAGCTTCAAGTTAAGTCAGTCAGTCAGTCTTATCTCCAGAAAGGATTTTGCATCTACAACAATCAAACATCAAACTCAAACTGAAAACAATATGTGCTTTTCATGCTTTTATCTCCTTGTATGCTTACTGATTCGCATTGAGATTTTTTCATATTGTGTCCCTTCGAGCTCTTCAATGATGTCCTTTACAGGATTTAGAGAGTGATGACTGGGGGCATAATCTTTTCTTTGTCTTCTGCTTGTATGTGAAAATCTAACAGCTTTGGAAATTTTGGATTGAAATGGTGTCCGACTGTAAGAGCCTCTATCTCGAATTGGATGGCCATGCGTACCTCAACCATTGATACCCGAAAAATTCAAGGAAGTTTGATCTAACTATTGTCTTTTTGAGTGAGTTCTTCCTCCTACTGTGGAATGCAATCTTGCCTAAGGATGTGAACGATAAAGGGTCACTACGGGTAATTCACATTGGATTTAGAATGATCTCTTGACTGTTTGATGTGTTTGTAATGCAAGGCGTACTCAGGTCATCACAATGTTTATGTTTTGATGCTTGTACAAATTGCTATATCAAAATGGACATGATATTCAGGTCATCCTGGCGCTTGTGCCTTGATGCTTATATCTAATTCGACATTCAACAACTAAAATCAATATTCATATGTCCATGGTTGTTTGACCAGTGGGTGTTGTATTGATTCTTGCACATACAAATCGATATTCATATGTCTATGGTTTCATGGCTAGTGGGCATTATATTGATTTATCCAGTTACCTCAAAGTTCAATGATGATAACAAATCGACATATGATCAGTGACTAGGTCCTAGGTCTTAGGTTGCATTTCATTTTGCATGTCTCATTGCATTTTACATATTTGTATGATCTCACAATGATTAAATGAACTTCAATGCTTAAATGATTCTTCAAATCGCATCTTCAAGTCTAACAAGAGCTGAATCTCACACGAAGGTTCCTCCAATGAAATAGCAAGTAGAATCCTTTTTCGGGATCAAAATTCAAATCTGAGATCATTCATATTATTAACTACTTGCATATTCGACCTTCAATCATCACAGAAATCTAGTATTCAACTTAACTGATTATCTTACATCAAACTATCAAAATTTCAACCAAGTCAACCATGGTCAACTCATGGTCAAACCTAGTCAAACTTGGTCTTTTGGGATCTTCCAACGATGCAGAATGCATTCTCGGACGTGTTTAACCACTTCTTAAATCAATTAACATGCTTCTAAACTATAATGCTGACTTTTCTTGTCAGATTTCAATTTTAATCCCGAAGGGGGCATGGTATTGCACATCATTCAAAGTCTGTAAATCAAATTCTGTCAATCAAATCTATCAATATCTTTCATTAGTAATCAAGACAAACAATCACGTCTAGTTACTGATTCATCAAAAGTCCTCATCGCTCGGGGCAAAATCTATCATCACTTGGGGCATATCAGATTCATCGATCCATATCAATCTGGTACTCTCTTAATCTTGTAATCTGTATCAATTTTTGCAACCATCAGATCATAGTGTTCTTTCCTTGGTTCTTCGGCAACTGAAGGATTCAGATGTGATACCTGCTAGTTCTGCTAAGACAATCGAGTCTAGAACGGGTCACTCACTTCTTATCAATCCTAAGGTTCAGAATCAGGCATTTTGACACTTTTTCGCAATCATAGGTTCATTTGCTTCTACAGTGAACATTATCTTTGGTCATTTAGGACCATTTATCTCCATATCAATTCAATATCAATCAACTCCTATCTCAATATCTCTCAATCATTTTCTATCTTGAGATCGGTTTATCTTTTGAATCAGTTTCATATCTTTATCAAACACAGACTATCTTTGAACCACTGCGCTTCGCACAGTAATTCAAAGAGGGGCAAAATGTAATACCCCAAAAATGGGCTATAAGTTCATTAACCTCCTATATCATCAAATCATATGAAATCGACATCAAAGTCCTAATCTAAGGCACATCTAAACATCATCAAATCTAATTGATTATCTTAAATTTTGCATCAGGGAATATTCCTAGTAATATTCCTAATTATCTTAATTATCTTTAATTTAATGATTATTTGGCGATAAATCACATTTATCCTAAAAATTTGATTAATTGAATATTTTCATATTTAATTAATTAGATTTAATATTTGCCACTTAATTATGTAATTAAATTTAATTCTATCTATTATTAATTGTATTATTTAATTTTGACAATAAATCAAAATTCCTATCTTTAATTGATTAAATTCTTATTTAATTAATTAAAGCATGTTGTCATTATTTAATAATATAATTTTTAATAAAAGTTTGAATAAATAGTTAATTAACTCATAAATTAATTATTTATTTTCAAAAATCAGTTGAGTTGAGGATAAATCACTTTATTTATTTATTTAATTCTTAATTATTATGCATATTCAAAAGAAACAGTTAAACTCCAAATCAGAAAATCAATGCAAGTTATTGACTTTTTGGAACTCAACATCCTTTTGGAGTTCAAAAAGCTGATCTAAACTCTAATTTGAGTTAAAAAGCTATTTTTGCATGTTTTTGCATGATTTTGAGAATTAACTATCTTTTATGATCAGATAACTCAAAAATCAAGATGAGTTAATTTGAGTGATTTATGGCTTTTATCCATGCACCTCCAAAGCCCTGGATTTCTATAAATTAAGGCTTTAACTCTTCACAAATCATCTCATATTTTGCACAATCACGCTGGAGAATTGGAATTGAAGAATCAAAGCTCTTGCGAATCGACATCTTTGTGAGATCAATCTTATTTTTGCATTCATATTTCATATCATTGTTAGATTAGCATAGCATATCAGTTTTCAATAGCATTCATATCATATCAGTTTTTATCATTCTTATTGCATAGAAAATATCAAAAATATAGATTAATTGCATTTATTCCATATCTAGAATTGCATTCAAATCCTTCATTTAGGTGTCGTCTAGGTCACTGATCTCGATAATAATCTGAGAACATTAATCTCGCACCTATTAGAAGGCAGTAAATCGCTTGGTTAGATAGCTTTCAATTTTGCACAATTTTGATTATCACTAACCTCTAATGTTTTACTGAGTGTTGTGTCTATAGATCAGGTACAATTTTCACACACACACAACTTACTATCCATCGGTAATTGCTCTCTGTAGCTTGGTAATTGTTTTGTAGCTCGGTTCTTTCTTAACCAGTATGATCAGAATGCATGAAAAATTGTTCACGTGATAATCCTATAGCTTCTTCTTCTTCTGGCATCTTTCATAAAGAAAATCTGTTCTCTTATATAGATGAGTAAATTGTTTTCTTCTCCACCATCAGATTTTGCCTCTTAACCTCATTCATAGATTTTTCCACTTCAAACTTTCTTGGTACTTGTGTCAATAACACATTTCAATATTCTCCGTTAGATCTTCCCTGAATTTTGTCAATCGTCGATCTGTGTAACAAACATTATCTGTTACCTCGATGTTAGACTCTTGCTAGCTCATCAATCTTATTGGCTAAACTAATCATTTGATTCATTCTATTCTGCTTGGTTAACAAAGAAATACATCAATGAACACTGCTCAGTTAATACTGTGATCGGTATACACTACACTCCATCGGTGTATACTAGAAATGCTTCATTTACTGACAACATTGCTTTGTGTCTTTCAGCTCTATACTTCATCATAGATGAATGCAACATAATAAAGTCAATATCATCAAGTCATAGACACATCAAAAAGTTACTCAATGTGTTCCTTATCCTCATCTATCATGTACATATTTCCTCATGTAGATTTCTCTGTTCTTCATCTCTTTCACCTTTCCTCAGATGTCTCGGTATAGTAACTTACAAGATAAGTTTTGTCAAACTAGTTGACATCAATGACAACATAATACTGATTTAATCATATCACATATCTAATCAGCAACTCCCCAGTTATCTTGCAATCATAGATTCCAAATCAATTGTAGTTCAATAGAGATATGTTAGTGATAAATCCTCTAATTAGGTCACACCTCATAGTGTATTTTGTAACCTTTAACAAGGTTGGATCCTAACTGAGCTCACTTCAGAAGTGTGAGTTATTTTGGGTTACCAGTCCCAGGTGGTTTTTCCCTTAACATGGTTTCCACGTCAAAAGTCTATGCGTATATGTGTATGGATGTGTTGACATGTTATTGTACTTTACACATTTCTATAACTGGATAGATCGGTAAACATAGTATTTAATTTATTGGTAATTAGTATATGAAGAGAAGGCACAATTGATATTTTACCAAGTTGATTATTTGAATTGAAATTTTCTATATATACATCTGGGAGTATTTGGTATTGTAGGATAATTGGATTTAATTGATTCATCCACCCTCTCAGTTATCTAAAAAAGTGTACAATACTTGCCTAATCAGTCACCATAGACCAACAATCTCCTACTTGGTGATTGATCAGACTCCATGCTAAAAAAAAATCTCCCACTTGGAGACTGATCTTGTAGCAATACCACTACCATATGAGGCTCCCACTAGATCAAATCACCCTGGACTTAATCATTTCTTTATTATGTTTAGTCTAGAAGACCAACCAAAGCTGAACAAGAGTTCAAATTATCCCTTGTTACTACCTTTGTAAACATATCTGTTGGATTATCATCTATATGTATCTTTTCCAGCTTTAACTATCCATCATCCAAAATTGACTAAATGAAATGGTACCACAACTGTATGTGTTTTTCCTTTGAATGGAGAGTAGAATTATTAGCAAGATGAATGAAACTCTGGCTATTTGTAAAAAAATAATTGTACATCTATTGGTGTCTGAATTCCTCCATGAAAAATTGAAGTCATATCATCTCCTTGGCTTCCTCTATAGCAAAAACATACTCTGTCTAAGTAGTGGCTAAAGCATTCACCTTCTGTAACTGAGAAATCTAACTCACTATTGTCCCACCAATAGTAAATACATATCATGTAGTACTCCATTGGGTATCAAGATCCCCTACCAAATATGAGTCAACATAGCCTTGTAAATCAGTAGTAGAGCCCCCAAAATGTAAACATTTACTGGATGTTCCTCTCAAATATCTGAGAATCCATTTGAATTCATTCCAATGGTCAATCCCAAGATGACTCATATAGCTACTAACAACTCCCATTGCATGTGCAATATCTAGTTGAGTACATACCAAAGCATATATTAAACTTCCTACAAATGAAGCATAAGGTACCTTGGACATTTTAGTCTCCTCTTTTGGTGTCTTTGGACACATCTCCTTAGTCAATTTCAAATGACTAGGAAAATGTGTGTTGATAACTTTGGCATTTTCCATAGAGAAATGGTGCAACACCTTCTCAATATAAGCATCCTAAGATAGAGTCAATTTTATGTGCTTCCTATCTCTACATATTTTCATACCAAGGATTTTTTTTTCTACCCCCAAATCCTTCATATAAAATGAGTCTACTAACCATTGTTTTAATCCCATAATGTGGTCCATGTTAGACCCAGCTACAAGCATATCATCAACATATAAACATAAATTAATGTAGCTATCATGATCCAACCTCTTAAAATAAACACAATGTTCTGAATGACACCTAGTATATCCATGCTCATGCATAAAACTGTCAAATTTAAGATACCATTTCCTAGGTTCTTTCTTCAAGCCATATCAAATTTTCTACAATCTACACACTAAGTGTTCCTTACATTTGACATCAAATCCCCATGGTTGTTCCATATATATTTCTTCATCCAAATCACCATGAAGAAAGGTTATTTTAACATCAAGACACTCTAAATGAAAATCTTCAGTAGTCACAATACTTAAAAATAGCACCAATAGAAGTCATTTTAACAATGGGAGAAAATATGTCATCAAAATTAATGCCCTTTTTCTATGAAAATCCTTTTACAACTAACCTAGCTTTAAATATTTTCTTGCCTCCATCCTCTTCTTTCAGCCTATAAACCCATTTATTTTGTAAAACCCTTTTACATGCAAGTAAATTACATAAATCCAAAGTTTGATTTTTCAGCAAGGAGTTCATTTCGTCTACCATTATAGACTCCCATTGGAGATTTGTATCCACCTGCACACCTTCATCATAACATTCTAGTTCACCGACATCTATTAATAAAATTACATATAAAAATGAAGAAAATTATATTTCTGGAGGTCTACTTAACCTTGTTGACCATCTAACATTCATTGTGGTTTGTGGTATTTTTTGTTGATGTTGTTGCAGAGCATAAGGAACTATTGGAACATCATATTTTGGAGTATCATCCAATACTACATAATCATTTCATTTCTTCTCATGCCACTGCAACAAATCTTTGTACACCACTTTCTCATTGAATATGACATCCTTGCCTCTTACAGTTTTATGATTTTCAGAATCCCAAATCCTATAACCAAATTCATCATTTCCATATCCATCAAATACACATTTCTTTGACTTATCTTCCAGCTTGGTTCTATTTTCAGAATCTATATATGCAAATGCTTCACAACCAAAGGTTTTGAGAAAAGAATAACTCACCTTCTTACCAGTCCATGCTTCCTCTCGAATACCACAATCCAAAGGAGTAGAGGGACCTCTATTGATTAAATAAACATCAGTTTTTATAGCCTCTTACCACATGTTTATGGGAAGCCCAATATGAAACCTCATACTCCTTACATGCTCCATTATTGTCCCGTTCATGTGTTAAACCACTCCATTTTCTTGTGGAGTCCTTGGTACAATTTTTTGCCCATAAATACCATTAGAGGAACAATAATCTTCAAATTTTGTGCTGCAATACTCACCACCATTATCAGATTTGAGACATTTTAGCCTTTTACCAGTCTCAATCTCAACCAAGCATTTCCATTTCTTAAAAGTTTGAAGTACATCAGATTTCTGTCTAAGGAAATAAATCCATACTTCTCATGTTGCATCATCTATAAATGTAACATAATATAGAGAGACACCAAGGGAAGATACCTAAGCTAGTCTCCATACATCTGTATGACCAAGCTCCAATTTCTCAATTTTATTTTCCTTCCCACTCTTCACAAAACTAACTCTCTTCTATTTTCCATACACATAAGTTTCACAGAAATCCATATTGACACATTTCAGACTTGGTTAAAATTTCTTTGAATGAAGTAATTTCACCCCTTTTTCAGTCATGTGCCCAAGTTAGTTGTGCCATAGTGTTGTATCAGAATCTACAACAACTGTTTGGTGTTCTTCCTACTCAAATGCAGCAACTATTCCTGAATATTCATTTTTCTTTGAAACAATTAAAGTAGAAGGAACAATATGACTTGTAAAAAGATATAAGGTTCCTACTTTCACACCATTTTCTACTACTAAGGAACCTTTTGAAACCTTCCAATTTCTATCATTAAAAGTAACTATGCAACCCTCATCACCCAGTTACTCTGTTGAAATTAAATTCTTACCCAACCTTGGAACATGTCTTACCTCTTGTAATAGCCAATGATTCCCATTCGGCAACCTAATCTTAATTTTCCCCTTTCCAACAATCTGACAAGGTTCATTATCTCCCAAATAAACTAGCCCAAAATCCCCTTGGACATAATCAAGAAAATAACCTCTATGGGGTGTAGCATGAAATGAAGCCCCTGAATCTAAAACCCATTAATCATTAACACTTTCTAAAGAAATAAGAAAAGCATCCTCTTCAGATTTATTACTTACCACATTTGCCTCCTTTTTACCTTCTTGTTTGTCTCCTTCTTTATTCTTCTGAGATCATCAATCTTTCTTCTTATGACCTAGTTTTCCATAGTACCAACAATCATTTTGTCCTTGGATTCATACATCTTTCCCTTTGATTTTCCTCTTGATTTCCTATGATTTCTAAAATTATTTCCTCTCTCATTCGTTCTACCTCTTCTTTGTGCATTCAAGACAATTTTGGATGTATCCACCTGAGCTTTTCCTGCAAGTTTCCTCATTTAGAATCACACTGATAACATTATCAAATTTTAGGGTATTAGAACTAGAAATAGAGTTACTAATAGTCATTACTAAGCCATTCCAACTTTCAGGAAAAGAAAAGAAAATCAAGAGAGCCCAAATTTATTCATCAAAAATAAAATTTATAGAAGATAATTGACTGGTAACCATATTAAACTCATTCAAATGATTAGTAACAAATCCACCTTCTGTTATCTTCATATTAAACAAACACTTCATGAGAAATACCTTGTTTGAAGAGGGCGACTTTTCATACAACCTTGCTAGGGTTTCCATCAACTCTTTAGTTATCTTTTCTTTCATAATATTAAAAGCCACTGATTGTGTCAAGCATAATCGAATACTTCCAAGTGCTAGAACTGTCAAGAATATCCCAGTCCTCATCAATCATTATTGATGGTTTCTTAGATTTTCCTTCCAATATCTGCCATAGATCCTTTTGATAGAGATAGTCCTCCATTTTCATTTTCCATAACTAAAAGTTATGCCCATTAAACTTCTCAAGATTCAACTTACCCTCATCTACCATTTCTCCCACTCAACCGTGAGACTCCCACTAAATCATGAGACCTTCCTGCACAGGATAACTAAAAAAAAACCTTGGTCTAATACTACTTGTTAGGATTAACAAGAAAAAAATAGCAATTATACGAAAATATAACCAATATTAGGAAATAATAAACCACCCATAAGAGAACATAAGGCACAAAGATTTTGATTAACTACAACTGATTGAATATCTAAAAGAACTAAAGAAACAATGATTAGAGATCACTGAGTACTAAAATGATATGTAAGATGATTAAATTTGTCAATATGTTGTCATTGATGTCAACTAGTCTTGATAGTACTTATCATGTTAGTTACAAACATCTGAACATCTATTTGAGGAAGAAAAGATGAAGAACCGAGATATCTACATGAGAAAAAGATGGATATGACAGATAAGGATAAGGTAAAGATTGGGTAACTTATTGATGAGTCTATGGCTTTATATTGTTGACTTGAGCATGTTACATTAATCTATTATGAAGAAGAGATTTGAAATTGAACATGTCAATTGTTGGATATAATTGTCTAAAGGAGATTGTTGGAATGATTATGTGTTGTCTTTGATGTTACATAGATGTCATATCAATTGTCAGCTCAGTTGGTCAGCAAAGCAATTCCCAGTGTCTACCGAGCTTAGTCGGTCAGCAAAGCAGTTACCAGTGTCTACCGAGACCTCTCAGGTGTCAAAAGAAAAGTATGGCAGAAAATAGTGTTAACCGAGCTTCCTCGGTTATCGAAGGAAAGTTAGTGTCTACCGAGTTCACTCGGTCTCCAAAGGATGTTGAAGAATTCATAGTACTTACCGAGTTCTCTCGGTCACCAAAGGAAATCTTCTTCGGATTAATGTTTACCGAGCAAGGTCGGCCTAGTAAAGGATTTTGTCAATTTAAGAAATAAAGTTGGTTTATTCCAGCCGACTGTTGTAATGATTATTAGTGTCGACTTGACAATCCAAATGGTATATATATAGAAGGTCAAGTTGTGAATTATGAGCAAGCAAAAAGAAGAAAGAGAAGAATAGTATGAGTGAATTTTGAAGGATGGTTAGATATCCTTGAAGAGCAGCAGAGATATATTTGATCGGGAAGGATCTAGTGAAGCAGAACAGAGATCTATAATCAGCAATTCAGTTGCATCACTATTCAGGTCACTTCATTGTTACTTTCTTACCATTGTAGCAGTGATTTCAAAATCTCCTAACCGAGTTGGTTTAACAACCATTTTGTAAATCCTCTAACAAGGTGACAGTTCTATTGAATTGTTTCAAGACCTCTTACAAGGCCACTCCTAGCAGGGTGATTAAATCCTCTAACAAGGTCACACCTAACAGTGTGTTTTGTAACCTTTTACTGGGTTGGCTCCTAACAAGGCATCACTTCAGAAGAGTGAAAATCAGTAACTAGTTACATTGGTGGTTTTTCCCATATTGGGTTTCCATGTTAAATCTGGTGTCTCTTGTGTTCATGGTATTTTCTTTATTCATGCATGTTAATCACTGATGAATGCTTAATAACAGTTATAATTAACACTCTTTGCAATTACCGAGTTTCAACATTTCACTGTATGTCAGCAGTAAATAATTTAATAGGACATCTAAGGGATCAGTGGTAATATTTTGTGGTTAACTGATTCACCCCCCTTCTTAGTTACTACATCTATATTTCCAACAGTCAATATGGTCTATAATTGAAGATTTATGTATACACCGAGCCAATGCAATGTATACCGACTGGCAGTATTAACCAAACTAGTTTAACTAGTTATCACTGACACATTTCTATATTGACTCAGTATGGATGAAAACATTAAATGAAAAGATCAACTGACTGAAATTTGATGAGCTAGAATTGTTATGATTTCAAGATTAAGGATTAAGTTTTTTATGAGATCCATGACTGAAAAAATTCAGAAAAGATCTAGAGGATGAGATTGAAATGTGTTAATGACACATCTACCGAGGAAGGTTTAAGAGGCAAAATGGATGAAGGAGATTAAGCGGAAAAATCTAATGGTTGATATGAAAATGGTTTACTTGTCTATATAAGAGATATGAGTTTCATTGTTGAAACATGCCAGAAGAAGACAACTAGAGAGAATTCATGTGAAGACTATTAATGCATGCCTGATCAGACTGGTTATTGAAAGAACCAAACTGCAGAGTTAATCGAGTGTCAGAGAATCACTTACCGAGTGAAAGTAAGTTGAAGAATATTGATGAAGTGAATTTGATTATTGATCAGATGATTTGTATGGGCTTAGCATAGATATGAATATATGCAATTGAGTTGTATTTGAATCAGATCATACTATATCAGTTTAACTATTGATTCAGAAAATCTCTTAACTGAGTGGACTTAACAATCTTATATTCTGCCCTATGTCATTCAGAGAATGTACATTGTTATCTTGTTGAACCCATAGTGAATTCTGGTCAAAATTTAACTATTAGTGTTAAATCCTCTAACAAGGTCACACTTAACACTATGTTTGTAACCTTTAATAGGGTTGGCTCTTCACCAAGCTCACTTTAGAAGAGTGAATTATTTTGGGTTACCGGTCCTAGGTGGTTTTTCCCTTAACAGGGTTTCCACATTAAATCATTATTTTATGTATTATTTGTGATGATTGTTTTTCTATCATACTTTACATATTGCAGAATTGATTTGGTCGGTAATTACAGTTAGCTATTTACTGGTAATCAGTAAAGTAAACAGACATATTGATATTTTATGTTACCAAGCTGCATAATTTATTGGAATTATTTGATAAGGTACATCTTTGTATTTGGGATGGTAGGATAATTGATCTAACTGATTCACCCCCCTCTTAGTTATTCTAACAATTGATATCAAAGCATATTGGTTTCTTGGAACAAAGTTTTAAGGACTTCAGTAGAAATATTACAAGATGTATAAGAGGGAAGTGCCGAAGCTGAACAAAGACAACTTTACAACATGGCAAAGCTAGATGAGACTTCACATATCTAGAATTGGAGATAAATACCTTTACTGGACAATGGCTACATACAAAAGACTGGTCCTTTGACTCTTGATTAGTTGAGAGATCGACATGAACATAACATTACAATGATAGAGATTGTTGATGCTCTATCTGATGCTGAATTTGAGGATGTCAAGGATTGCACTACTACGAAGTAAATGTGGGATAAACTTACTCTAGTTCATGGTGGTGATGCAAATGTGAAAAGAGCTAGAGCTAAAATCTTGAGAGGTAGATTTGATGACATGAGAATGAAGGAAGGTGAAAATTTCACACAGTACACAAACTGAATCAAAGAGGTAGTCAATGCTATCCGAGGAGTTGGTGGTATCATTTCTGAAGATACATTGGTAAGTAAGATACTAAGAACTGTAATACCCCAAAAATGGGCTATAAGTTCATTAACCTCGTACATCTTTAGATCGAACAAAATCAACATCAAAGTCCTAACCTAAGGCACATCTACACATCAGTTATCAAAATCTTAATTGATTACCTTGATTCTGCATCAGGGAATATTCCTAATTTATCTAATTATCTTTAATTAAATATTATTTGGCAATAAATCTCATTTATCCTAAATTTGTTTAATTGAGTATGCTAAATATTTAATTAATTGATTTAAATCTTGCCACTCAATCATTTAATTAGATTTAATTCTAATTATTCCTAATTATATTAATTAATTTTGACAATAAATCAAAATATCCTATGAATAATTGATTAAATTTTTATTTAATTAATTAAATCAAGTTGTCAATATTTAATAATATAATTTTGAATAAAAGTTTGATTTAATAATTGATTAACCCATAAATTAGTTATTTTAATTCAAAAATCAGTTAAGTTGAGAATAAATCATTTTATTTTTAAAATTAATTCATGATTATCTATACATATTCAAAGAGAAGTTAAACTTTAAATCAGAAGACCAATTCAAGTTGTTATCTTTTTGAAACTCAACATCTATTTTGAGTTGAAAGCTGATCTAAACTTCTGATTTGAGTCAAAAAGTTGTTTTTGCATGATTTTGCATGATTTTATGAGTTAATTAATTCTGATTTCTTGTTAACTCAAAAATCAACCTGAGTTTATCAAGAGTGATTTATGGCTTTTCTCAATTCATCATCAAGCCCTGGATTTCTATAAAATCAAGGCTCAACTCTTCACAAATATCTCTCGAATTTGCACAATTACTCTGGCAAAATTGCATCTGAAGAATCAAGCTCTTGCGACAGGTGATTTTGTGAGATCTTTCATTGTTTTTCATAAGATTTACATCCATCTTCATATCATTTTCATAGCATTGTTAGATAAATCTGCATATCGATATCATTCATATAGATTAGATTCATACAATTTTTCATCTTATTGCATCAAAAATCCAAAAAAATAAATTAATCTGCATTCATATCTCATTTCTTTCATTTGCATTCAAATCCTTCGTTGAGGTGTTGCATTGTCACTGATCTCGGTCTAATATGAGAATACCATACTCACACCTACTAGAAGGTAGTAAATCTCCTGGTTAGCTTAGTTTCATTTATCTACAGATTTTGATTTTGCTAACCTCTAATATTTTACTAAAGTGTTGTGTCCACAGCTAGGTATAATTTTCACACACATTTTTGGCACCAACCATGGGGCCCTAAAATGGGTTTCCATTTCTTTCTGATCAATTTTCTATCATTTTTCTTTCAAAATTATGATTTTTATTTTCTGTCTGTACATTTTTCATACGATATTTGACAGATTGTCATACCAGAACCCCTTGTCTATTGTATGATAGACGACAATCTGAAATGTTGTGCCGACTATATGTGGACTGTCATACAAGTTTTTGAAAAGTCATGTGCATGCTAACCCACTGTTGTTTCTTGCCTGAATTATCGTGTAAGAAACAATCCATTGTCGTATGAGTTTTGGTGCCAGAATTTCATTTTGTTTTATAATAGGATTGCAAAAAAGTCATTTTAGATTTGATTTCAAATTTTGATAGCTAATCCTAATGATTGATATCTGTTGTTTCTGATCTCTTTGCTCGTGATATTGCTCAACATAGCTAAAAATTAGGTAAAAATCTACTAAGCGTGTTGCAAAGGAATTGAGGTATTATGTTGCATCTGATAACACTTCAATTTGGGACATAGAACCTACTTTCACATGTCAAGCTTGTGTGCCTTTCTAGCTTTCATAATTCACACTTCAGTTTTGGGCTATAAAACAAACATAGATTTTCTTTTTGCATATCTGTTACACATAGTAAATAGGCCCTATGAACACTATTTGCAGATGATTTTGAGAGAGTGGGCTTCATTCACTTTTTTTCATGTGAAGCTCTTCTTGATGACATACCCCCTTATAGGTAGGGAGGTTACTATGATTATCTCACGTTCTACTTGGTTTGGCCCTCAACTTTGATCAATACGTTCTCTCTTGGTCCCACTTAGAGAGCTTAGTAGACATTTTTGTTGATATCACAAACCTTGGTGAGGTGATTTCAGTCTTAGCATGTTAAATAATCTATCTGCTATGTTTGGGTAAAAGTGAAAAGGCTAGAGGACTATGCTCTACTCCCTTTTTGGGTAGTATCAGAAACTCAGATCCTTGAATATGGACCAAGTCCCCATGTGGTATCTTTTGTGAGTCACCTGTAGAGAGGGTTAACCATAGTGGACATTCCCTTTATTGGGTCAACCACATGGATGAAACCTCAAGTAGTAATAGCCATTTTTGCCGTGGTAGGAACAACCACTATATAAATGTCTTTGTGGAAGAAATCTCCACAAGTGTGGTCTCTTATTAGGCTATCAGATCTCCCTAGCAACTCATGATTGATTAAATTCTTAGACTGTGTCAAAGCCTTGGTGCACCTAGATTAGAGTTCACCCTCTTGAGATCACACAAGTTGTAGAGTCAGATCATTACTAAAAACCCTAGCGAGGCCAAATTTTTCATTTTCTAGGACTATGTGCGTTATTGGAAAACTCTTTGAGAACATACACAAGTAGCATTCCTAGGGTTAGAACAATAAGTCACTTGATTGTTCATGTGCAAGGTTGCTTTGTCTCTTGCTCATTATTTTTAGATGTGCTTGAAATCAATTGCTTGTTGTTCTGCGTTGTTGTTATCTACCTGGTTATTGAAAATGAATGAACCCGAGATGAACTATTACACAGATCTTCAAACTTGGACATAAAATCTTACAAATAAACTGATTCTAAAAACTAAAAAATTGTAAATCTGAAGCAAAAATCCTTTCTAGAGTCAAAAGTCATCCTGCAGTCTCAGAAAGTCATACGAGTTTTGCCTAAAAGTCATTTCAGAACCCCCAGATTGTCGTATGGGAGCCTATACATTGTTGTATGAGTTTTGTCTCCAAAGTCAAGAAAAAACAAATCCTGGTGTCAATTATAATATGAGTTTTGTCAACTGTCATGCTAGAGCCCATCTAGAATCGTACGAGACTAGAGAAATTCGTATCAAAAATTTAAAAAGTTGCAGGAAAACTCTAGAATTTGTCAGAAATCTAGTTTTTATAGCCTACTTCCAGATTATGTCAAAAAATTCACTTTGTAGGGAATAGAGCAAAAACCAAAAGAATCCAACCATTTTCCAAAAGTGGTCTCTTGAGTCTAATTAGCCTTTCGATCTATCGATTTTGAATCTTTTTAATCTTGTGTCAAAACTTTGTCAATCATCTTCAATTCAATCTTCATAAAAAATAGCAAAGTGTTGTGAGCTTGTGTCTGCCATCTTTTGGGCATCTACCCATACAAATAGGGCACAATATCCTTCATTTACATCCAAATCAATCTTTTCATCAAACCTACCCAATCTTGACAAGGTTATGTCATTCAATTTTCTTGAATCAAGTCATATTTCAGTTGTCTTCATCTTTCTCTTTTGGTTCACCAGAAGTTAATGGTGGAAACTCGGGATTCATCACAAAGAAAATAAGGAGGACAACCCAAACCCTCTTCAAAAAATTCTTCTGTGATTGCTTAGAAATTTCATTAACCTTATGACACAAACAAATTTGGGGAAGATGCTCTTGTTAGGAATGGGAACACTGAGAGGGGGGGTGAATCAGTGTTCACTGTATTTCAACTTTTCACTTTAATCTTTATACTAAACTTTAAATTCTTAAGTACTAAATTAAACATTCACATAAACATGAAACATGAAATCAACACTTGACACCAATATGATTACGGGGAAACCCAAATAGGTAAAAACCCCAGTGGGAATTGCCACCCACTAATATTCTGCACTAGTGTTTTGTGATCCTTGTTAGAAGATCCTTTACCTTGTTAGGAGTAGCTTTACAATGCCTTAACTATAATAGACCTTGTTAAGGGTCAAACCATGTTAGGAGTCTTTTATAATGATCCCTATTAGGGGAGTGGACTCACTATCCTAGAGCTCACCGCTCAAATGGTGAAGGCGACAACCTTCTGATATCAGATATAGACTATATCTACCAGGTGAAATGTTACTGTGACACTGCTTGTCAGATCAGTTCCTTTGGTGCAATGATGCTTTGACCTCTAGAAAAGCTCTAATACACCTTATGTTGTCTTTGCATACCTCTTCTCTACTTATCACAATTCTATTTCCACTTCCATACCGAATACAATGGGTGCACCTTATATTTATGTGCTCATACAAAATACACAATTAGGTTGGCCCTGTAACTAATTACAAACAATGCTTCCAAATTAATTGGCTTAAGCATGCTTAAAATTGAACATATAAACATGTCAAAAACCTAAATACAATAGGCACATAGCCTTTAGAATATTACTTTACAATCGCAAACTAAAATACTAACTGTCGGCTCTATGCTCTATCCTCTGCTGGCACATACTAGCTTTGCAACTTGAACTGACTGTAATTTTCACATCTTTACATATCTACTTATGTGCTCATAGAATAAGCATAAGTATAGTCTAACAAACTTAACTTCCAGGGCACATACCATAATTCATCCATACACATGTGCGCTAATGCTCTGAGCTGCAGGAACTCTGTACACTGTTCAATCTTCAACACTTAGCTGATTTTTGATCTTCTCATCAGGTGCGCTGACTCCAAACTACTATATGACTTTGTTGCCATAAAAAAAACACTATATCTAGTCATATACCTTAGTATAGGCAACTTGCCAATAATATCCCCCTTTTTCATTGATGGCAACAAGGGAATATGGCCAAGTTGCTAATTGTCCCTTAACACAAAAATTTTGTATTCTATACATTCTTTGTACATAATCTTATATCTCCCTATACATATATATACTCCATATTCTATACACAACTCCCCCTTTGACATTAATGACAAAGGTGTAGCAAAAAATTGTATCTACGCATACTTAGGAAAAACATCCAGATATGTTATCTTGAGATTCTGGATCTCCTTCCAAAAAGTTATCAAAGACTTAACTATCTAGAGATGGGCGCATAAAGCATATTGAAGCTTCTCCATCTTCTTCAAATCTATGTTTAGACCTTGATCATAGGTTATCATGGTCACATCAATCTCCTTTATATTCTGATTAAGAATGTCTAGTGAGGGCGTAAGAGCATTCCTCAACTGAGTTTGTCTAGACCTTATCTTTTCCATTTCTTTTTCTGCCTTCTCAATTTTGTCCAACTGACCTTGGTAGACATTATTACACATGTTTACATCAGTGGATGTTTTTAGCACTGAAGTCTTCACCTACTCAATTATAGCTTCAGCCTCTTTTATTTCTTTAAGATGGGAATCAGTGAGCTTATCCTGACCCATAGAGTCTACAATGAATTTCCTTCCTTGATCAGTGAATTATTTTAGTGATGCTTGACCTATCTTAAGTGACTTTAAGTCTAGTGCAAAGTTGCTCATCAGTTCATCAAGTATCTTCTTTAAGTACTTCTCCTCTACCATTATGGACACAAATTCTTCTAGGCTAGAAAAATTTCTTTTGAACTATAATATGATTGTACTTACATCATCAACCGAATGTAGCTTGGACACTTTCTTGTGTTCTGGCAATAGACTATTCAATATGTTCATATATTCCACAAGGAGAGGATTTCTCATGACTTGTTTCTCCTTTTCTTTCTCCATAGCCAAGACAGTAAACTTAATCAGGTCCTCCTCTTTCCATGAGTCCAAACTAGATGTGTCAGGTGTCAAACTTGACAACAATGCTGAGGAAGGAGTGATGGGAGTGCTATCCATCACTTCTTGTTTCACAGAGACTAGTTCAACAGAAGATTCATTTTTACTTTCTTTTTCCTCTTCTCCTTCTTTCTTTTCTTCTTCTTTCTCATCTAATATGTCTTCAATAAGCACTTCTTGATGAGTGGGAGGTGAGCTACTGCATAATATTTTAGCTTCTTGTGTGCTCACAAAAGCTTCCTAAAACTTATCCAATTATGTGTCAATGGCCGCTATTGCTATCTCCACATTATCAATGATAATGGTGCTGTCCTTGAGTGATTCTGATATGATCACAGACTTATCCAACTTAGTTTGTACTTCCACTATAGGTGCTAAATCTTGAGGACCTGTAGACTATACCTTGATGGTCTGTGTTGCAATGTCTTGTTTACTAGGTTCTTGAGAGATGGGAGCAGACTTAGGTTTCATGTGATGCTCTAAGAATACCTTCTCAAAAGCCTTCTCCATTTCTTGAGAAATTACTTCATAGTCTTTGTTCATGAGGTGAAGTGTCCTCATCTTTGTTCTTAAGTGCGGCTTCACCAAATTTAGTAACAATGACCTTTCTTCAATAGGGCATACTGGAAGAGTGGAATTAAGAATTTGTTCCCTTATTCTGAGATCTTCTTTAGTGGCTTGTCTTTTTAAGGTGTCCATTATTTCCCATACCTTATCTGGAATTTCTATTTTCAATTCAAGAACTATCTTCTTGAACTTTTAGATATGTTTGACAATCATATCATGTATCTCTGATTTGTCAATCTCACTATAAGTTTCATAAAACTTCCCTACTTGATCAATTCTACACTCATCAACAATTCTAGTTCTCAATACTTTAAGGCTAGGTCTAAATCCTTCCTTAGGAGGTGCTTGACTAGTTTTCTTTCTCCTTAATGCTCACGAGGATGGATGACTAGTGCTGGTTACTTTATTCCTTTTGATTATAGGCTTATACTCTAGAGGAGCATTAGAATCACTGGTTTCTTTGGGCATAGAAGGAGTGTCATCAATTATATGCTTCTGATTGTCATCTTTTTCAATTTTTATCTTCTTCATCTTAGGATCTTCTTGTCCTTCTTCTGCTACTGTGCTTTTCAATTCTAAGGAAATCTTTTCATCCCTTTCCTTGTCAAGATCTGCTTGAGACACACCATGTATTCTCAAGATTTATGATGTGATTTTAGAGGCTTTCCTCTTAGTTGCTATGCTATTTAGTTTAGCATCAACTTCCCTTATCTTTTCCTCATAAGTTCCCCACCTAGGTTCATTGGGGTCTTTAGGGGCTGATAGAAGTACCTATGCATAAGCTTCTAGGACTTGTTCCTCTACTTCATAACCAAGTGGATGAATCCACTTAGTTCTAGGCTCAACAACTTCCATACAAGTAGTATCAGTTTCAACCATAAAGCATATTGTATCCTTATACTTTTCCACAATGTTCTATGGAATTATGTATCTCATTTGCATCTTGACCCTAAAGGTCTTCAATTCCAATGTTACATAGTCTCTCAATGTACTTTTATTGGATGCTTTGAGGGATATCTGTGGCATGGTTGGAATAGACTTGTCCAAATACATATCTAAAACTTTTCCAACTATATGAAGGTACATATAGATGATTACGGACCCAAACCTAAATATCTTTGTCTTGTCATGTTTGATAGCCTTGATGTTATCAATGAACTGTGCACACAAGATCTCACACAAGTTGAACTCTCCATCTTCCTTCACAAGTTTGATGGCAGCTAGAATAGTGCCTGCAGACACACTATTCACCCTGCTGGTGTGATGAAACCTATAACCCAGTATCATTGACATCAATTTGATGTCTTCTTGTTCAATAGGCTTGATTTTCATGTTGCACCTATCGCTTCTTGACTTACATGCTTGCTCAACCATTTTCCTGACATCCTTACCCATAGGAAGGACGAGGCCTATTCTAGAAAGGCCTATCATCTCATGAATCAAGTCACTAGTGATTCTAACTAGTACATCACCAATCCTAAACAAATCATCATGAATTCTTCTCAATAAGATACAACTGTATCCACTCTATCTCATAGAATTCATATGCCATAGCATACTCAACTATAGGGTGATCATTACATTTAGAATATTCATCCAAGAATGTCTTGTCAAGTTTCAACATGGTATCCATGTGTTCCCTAAGCATATCCAATCCAACTGGCTCCTTCTTACAGTAAATGTAAGCCCTAATGTCTTCCACATGCATGATGCCCATAGGCGTGCGGGAGAAAGCTCCCTCTAAATCATCTAGGGTTGATTTAAATGGATGTTTCTTGAAAAAATATCTCTTCTTTTCAATGAAATCATAAACAATGGGAGTGGCCATGACTTACTTGATAAATTCTTTCCAACTGATCTCTGAGATAATTTGATGACTTCCAAATCGGTGCAACGAGCTAGGGTTTCTACAACCAACCAAATGCACTATGGACACTGATAGTTCAATCTCCATATCTTCAAAATAAATTCCAAGGATCTTTCTACTCTCTATTGCTCTAAATTTGAATGCAATGAGCAATCAAATAACTTCTATGTACTTTAAAAGTGAAAATTCTGCCATTAATGCAAGTCGCATAAACTAGGCTGTCACTTCAAAATTTGCAACTCAAGATCTACTAACATTCAGCATGTGTGCTCTTGTACGAAGGTTCCTATACACTCCAAAAGCTTAAGTCCAAAGGCACATACTCTTAGGATGAGTATACCAGCCACACAGGGGTCTAGAGCTAAATTAGCTCCCCCTATGACCCTAAGGGCCATTTATCCAAATGTAGAGGGTGCATCCACTACGGATGCATCCAATACATTCTCATTAGTCATGTCCTTTTTCTCTGACAAAATCATGCTCACATCATTTGAGGCTTTGAAAAAATTCACTTCTCGTACGGGATCCAAAACTGGTTCTTTGGCCTTTTTAGGGCTTCCCTGACCTTGCATCCTTGATCTACAGAACCTTGAGATATGTCCAGCCTTGTTACAAGAGTGAAAAATGATTGGAGGTCTTATATTCCTTGGTGCATTGACATGAGTCACCATTCTTCACTATTTTGTTGTGTGACTATTATAGTTACATATCTGGCATGTAACATTCTGAGAACTTCTTACATTTGTCTGATTATGATTTCTTTGATCTTGTTGAATCCTATTCTTCTTGCTAGTCTTGCAATTCATATCTCTATGACCAAACTTGTTGCATGAATAATAGTAGCCATTAAAAGGTCTTACCTATGTACAGTTCCTCTCAATGTGTCCATGATTGTTACATGCAAAACAAGTGCATCCTACTTGCTTGCACTCATTCTTAGGTGGTCCACCATTATCTTTGGTTTGATCTTCAGTCTTTTTAGCATTAGTAGAGTCCTTTTGTGAATCCTTTCTTGCTTGCATATTGTCAATCTAATTTTGTGCTTCATTGTATCCAATATAGCTAGTGTCTCCTTTGGCTCTTTTGGCATACAACTAAGATTATACCAAATCAGCACTAGTGTGTAACTTGTCAATATGATCCTTTGCCTTTTTTAATTCAAATTCCAAGCTTTCTTTGATATTCCTTCACTCCAAGACTTCCAAGTTAGCTTCCCTTAGTTCTTCATTGAGTTGAAGATTCTCCTTGACTTGTTCATTATAGACATCTTGATTGTTCATCAATTTGTCATCAAATTCTTGAAGTTGATTTAATAAGGATGCATTTTCTTCACTTCAATTCTTGACCTTTTCTTCAAGTTCACTATTAGAGTGTCCTTTCAAATCCTTTCTTATTCTTTTGATAACTAATTGAGCATCGCTGAATTTTTCTTTCAGTTCTTCAATTTCTCTTTCTGAATTGTCTAGGTCTTCAAGAGCAGCTTCAAGATTTTTATTCAGATGTTTCATTTCTGCTTTGTCCATGATCTCCTCAAGTAGTTAAAATTCTATGTTGAGGACCAGAGCTTTGATACCAATTTTTAGGAATGGGAACACTGAGAGGGGGGGGGGGGGGGGGGGCTGAATCAGTGTTCACTGTATTTTAACTTTTCACTTTAATCTTTATACTAAACTTTAAATGCTTAAGTACTGAATTAAACATTCACATAAACATGAAACATGAAATCAACACTTGAAACCAATATGATTATGGGGAAACCCAAATAGGTAAAAACCATGGTGGGAATTGACACCCACTAATATTCTACACTAGTGTTTTGTGATCCTTATTAGAAGATCCTTTACCCTGTTAGGAGTAGCTTTACAATGCCTTAAGTACAGTAGACCTTGTTAAGGGTCAGACCCTATTAGGAGTCTTTTACTATGATCCTTGTTAGGGGAGTGGACTCACTATCCTAGAGCTCACTACTCAAATGGTGAAGGCTACAACCTTCTGATATCAGATACACACTATATATGCCAAGTGAACTGTTACTATGACACTGCTTGTCAGATCAATTCCTTTCATGCGCTGATGCTTTGACCTCTAGAAAAGCTCTAATACATCTTATGTTTTCTTCACATACCTCTACTCTACTTATCATAATTCTATTTCCACTTCCATACCAAATACAATGGGCACACCTTATATTTATGTGCTCATACAAAATACACAATTATGTTGGCCCTATAACTAATTACAAACAATGCTTCCAAATTAATTGGATAAAGCGTGCTTACAATTATACATATAAACATTTTGGAAACCTAAATACAATAGGTGCATAACCTTTACAATCGCAAACCAAAATACTAACTATCAGCTCCATGCTCTGTTCTTTGCTGGCACATACTAGCTGTGCAACTTCAACTGACTGCAACTTTCACATCTTTGCATATCTACTTATGCGCTCATAGACTAAGCATAAGTATAGTCTAACAAGCTTAACTTCCAAGGTGCATACCATAATTCATCTGTACACACATGCACTGATGCTCTGAGCTGTAGGAACTTTGTACACTATTTAGTCTTCAACACTTAGCTGATTTCTGATCTTCTCATCAGGTGCGCTGACTCCAAACTACTATATGAATTTCTTTCCATAATGGAAACATTATATCTAGAAATATACCTCAGTATAGTCAACTTCCCAAAAACTCTTGGCAATCTCTTCTTAAAAGGTGGTTATGTCACCCCTCTTGTGTCTATTCATGAAGGTACTCAAACAACTCCACACCAATCAAGTCCTGGTAGTTCGCACAATAACAAAATGTCTCAAGTAGGAGGAAACCAAGGAAACCAAGGATCCCAAGGTCATCAATCTACTCATGAAGATCCTGAACCAACTCCTTCTGAAATCAAATGATATATAAATGATGAGCACTTTTGAAGAATGATGAAACATTTCTTGCAAGAAGAGAAGGAGATATACTTCTTGGAGTTGGCATGACAAGGAGCCAAGCTTCCTCACACATTTAGTGTTGAAGATATCATTATTCCAGAGGAAGAAACTCCTATCTCAGCTATGATGAAACAAATGCATGCTATCCAAGTTAAATTGAATAAGATGGAAAAAGAGAGAGAACCCAAGGAATTTTCTATGGAGGCTCTATGCCTCTTTCCATTTGATAAAAACTTGTACATGCCACCATTTCCCAAGAAAGTGGAGATCCCTAAATATGATAAGTACGATGGAAACTCTAATGCCCAAGATCATGTTAGGGAATTTTGTACTCAATCTATGGAGTTTAAGCATGAACCAACTTATCTAATGTGTCTTTTCCCTCGATCTCTAGGAGGGTCAGCCATTCATTGGTTCTCAAAAATGCCTCCCATAATCAAAAATTTTGAGGAGTTAATGAAACTGTTCTACCAACAATACTCCTACAATATTCAACATCCAATCACCATGATCGATATCTGTAATCTGAAACAAAAGACTAGAGAACCCTTCCTGACTTTCCTCAAATGATGGAGGAAGAAGTTTTCACTCTATGCTCGATCTATTCCAGAAACTAAAAAAATCAAAATCTTCATCAACAATCTAATTCTAGAACTCAATTATCATCTGCAAATGCAAAATCATACTTCTTTTGAGAAAATGGTAGAAAATGCCATAAAAATTGAAAATGTGCTTTCTCATAAGGGAGACATATCGATTAACAAAGATAGCAAGTATGAATCCGGTTCTAGTTCCAACAATAAAGACAATGTCAAATTTTGGAATAAGAACAAGAATGTTGTAACAGATGGTGTTGTTGATCACATCAGTGCTCCATCAAAGGCACCTTCATTCAATCTCACAATGGGCACATAAGCCATAAAAGCTTCTAAACAAAGGGCATCTGAATCTTCTAAAAAGTCTAATGACTATAAACCTTGGATTACAACACTTAAATTTGAGTTCACTCCTTTGGGAGAGTCCTTGGAATCTTCCATGAAAAATTTGTTGGCAAACAATATCATCACATTGCCTGAGATAAAAGTATTTGATCCTAAACCTAAACTGAAATAGTGGAAAGAGACCGATTTTTGTGACAAAATTGATAATGGAGAGATTGTAATTGAAAATCATAAAATGAACAATGATCATACAATATTCACAGAACCATTTATGAAGCACAATCAAGGAGTTTCTACTACTCAACCTAATATGGGTGCTAAAGTCAAATACGCTTAATCTAGAAATAATGATGTCATAAACATGGTTGAATTAGGCCTATCTGAACATTGCAATGTCATCACAATTGTAAGGAAGGATAGAGATAATCAATCAGAAAATGTAGTAACTCGATCACAAGCTCGGGTGCATCTGCAAGGACAAAAATTGAATTCATTCAGTACCCTTAAGGTGCCTTTAAATCTTTCATCTTCTTCCAAATAGAGGACTGCCTCAAAATCAACTCCTAATGAACCTAAAGAGACTAGAACAACATCATACAATATTTTCCAACAACTCCAGCATACCAATGCTAAAATATCAATGTTTGAGTTTCTTCGGATATCTCTTGCTCATAGGGTTATTCTGGATAAAGCTTTGCTCGGTTCCAATGTTCTTGAAAATCTTGATCTATATAGATTCCAAACTATGGTTGGTCATTTGACATCACCCTAGTATGTTGGATTGGAGAGATAGGGTACTAAGAGGGGAGGGGTGAATCGGTGCCCACAAAAACTTTTAACTTATGAACCTTTCAAACCTTAAACAACAAACAGTAGTATCCTTCAACTATAACTTGAATCCATTGCATGCATCATTCATCCAGTTAACTATCAAAGTAAATAGCATGAAATCAACAAGATAATCATCACATAACACAAGTATTTTGGTAATGCAGAAACCCTTGTTAGAAGGTAAAAAATGCAGTGGGGATGACACCCACAAATTCTTTACTACTGCAGATAGAAAAGGTTTGCTTGTTAGGGCTGCAAGTGGTGATCATTTATGGTGATCTTATCCTGTTAGGAGTAACATTTTAGAATGATTAGATCTACCTAGTGATAGGATTTCAACAATACTACTTGAGTGTGCACTCGGTTAAGAGATTTACAAAAGACTGTTAGGTCTACTTTGTTAAGAGATTTTACCAAAACTCTATTACAATGATTAGAAAGTAACAGGTATATATCTACTAATGACAAATTAAATTGTCTGATATAGATCTATGAAGTACTTTATAGATATCACCTTTTCATGAGAAGATCTTTGCTCTGAACTATTTGGTAGCCTTGTCTGATTCTGCTTAATTTGAATATCTCTGAATACTATTTTGTTCTTCTTGATAACTAATATTCATGAAGTTGGCTAATGCTTCAAGAAGTTCTTTTCATGTTCTCAACCTTCTTATCAAGCTTCTCTCTCACGGATACAAAAATAATATGAAATTACATTTATATAACATACTGCTTTTTTTGCTTAACAAAATTTAGGTTACAATATTTTAGAGAAAAACCTAAGATCTATGGTGTACAAAAATAACCTAGATCTAGAAAATACATAAAGATCATCATCGCAATTAATGATGGAATCTCACAATAAATTATCCTTGATCTTGGTAAAACATTTTGTGATTTTGTAGTAACCATTTTCATAGATAAGTGTGCCATTCTTGATTACTATGCCATTTACTATCTTCCTCGGTAAACACTGTATATACTGCTCAATAATTACACTGGTGCTCCATGTTTACTACCGCTCGGTATTGGTGTACACTGATGCTCGGTAGAACTTCCCTGTTGCTCGGGGTGAAGACTTAACCAACTGGCCTGAAGTGCTTGCAGTTACTGATTAGAGTAGCATAGGTAACTAACTGATGTCTTTGATACTAATGACAACCTTTAATGCTCAAATAGAGATAACAATCTCCCCCTTTGGCATTAGTATCAAAACCTTAAATGTATATAGACATATGATCTCAAAATACTTTCTATCTCTGCCATATACATAGATACTTATCAAAAAATTTCTATTACTCCCCCTCGGTGCATGCTCTCGATAATGTGTAGTATACTTAGCATTATGTACTTATTTGGCATATATATACTTACAGCTTATCAAAAATGTGCTTGTGGGTTTTCTTCAATGACTCCAAGAGGTTTTCCCATTCCTCTTTCAAGTTGGTGAGAGCAATGTGCTCAAGACCGACTTGTGCATGTATGTCAAAAATGTTGTCCAACATAGAGATTTCTAGTGTTGCAACAAGTGTTTGTGCCTTGACAATGTGCTTCTCAAAGATTTTTAGGTAGGGAAGCAACTCAGTTTGCAATTCTGTGACTTGTTCACTAATTATTTCTTCCTGTTTCCTAAGATCTCCTCTTAACCACTTGAGTTCTTGAACTTTCAAGATATGCTTGGAAAATGCTTGAGGCTTAGTTAAGGCTGCTTGTGCAGTGGCTTTGATTTCATTATCAAGATGTTTAATTTTTTCACTGACCTCGGCGATGAAGGTTTCCATAGTGCATAGTTTGAACAAAATTTGACAAATTAATTGAGTAATACCCCAAATTTTAGTTATTACCTCAGATAGCTTAACCTTGTTAATTTCCCCTTCTTGGTTGATCCTTTCTACAAGTTTATCTTGTATCTTGGATTCTACCCTTTCTTTGATTCTCTTGTCTGCTTCAACATCTGGGGCAATTATCTCTTCAAAAAGTGTAGCAAGTTGGTCCATGATCGGAGTGTCCTCATCTATATGTACCTCTGGTACAACCTATTGTAAGATATCTCATACATTCTCAAGTATTTCTTTGCTCTTGCTTTCTTATTTTAGTTTTTCTTATGCTACCTTCCTTGTACACAACTCCCCATATTTTCTTAGTTCCTCGGGGCTTAGGGTCCTTGGGTCACAACCAGGTATAACTATGACCTCATCTAATATGACCAACCCTTTTCCTTTATTTTTCTTCTTCTTCAGTTCTTGAGGTGAACTCTTTATAAGTGGTACAATGTCCTTTACCTCATAACTTTGTGTAACCTATTTGGGTGACATTGTATCTGCCTTCTCCTACTCCTTGATGACCTTTGTGTCAGTAGACTATGTCAGAGCCTCTGATGTAGTGTCCAGTGGAGTGGCATCAGTTACATTAGGATTCTATGGATCCTTTGTTTCTATTATAGTTGACTCTTTCTCTACAGGCTAGTTTGTTTCAACAAGTGTCTCTGATCCTTGTTCCTCTATTGTATCATTTGGTTGCTTGGGGTTTGAGCCATCGGGTTTCTCTTGTGATAAAATCTCAACTGCTTCCACAAGGATAGGAAGCTCACCCGGTAGTGATGTGTATGTACACTTGGTAACTTGACCTTCATCTTGTGCATTGTCTAGCACAATGTTCACATCATCATCATCATCTCTATCATTAGGATCACCATTAGTGATGTCCTCAATGAGTACATCTTCATCATTTGTCTCCTTTATCTAGATCACTACTAGATCCGGTGTATCATGCAAACTACTTTTGAATTCTTTTTCAAGTGTTGTATCAATCACCTTGGTAAATGATACACCTAATTCTTTTGTCTTCTTTTCTATATCACCATCATTTATATAAATTCCTTTTCCTTTTGACGTTTGTCTCTTCTTAGATAGATTAAGCAATGCAATTTGCTCAGCTTGCTCTTTAGCTACAAAAATTGATGTCCACATGAGTTGGCTAGTCTCATCAACATCTGCCGGATTTTTATCTAAAATTTGCATAGTTCAGCCTTTTATTTTGAATCTTTTATAATAAGTGTCCATATACTCCTTAATTTCATCAAGAGATAAATTTGGTGCTGCTTCAACTAGGGATTGTTCCCTCATTTTCTTCTCGGTGTCCAAGGCATAGGACCACTTCTAATTTATTCTTTCTTCTAATGCCTTGGGAAGTGGTTGTCCAAACTCCAATGGAACTCTTTTAAAGCTTATCATCATCTAGATGACAACCTCCTCAATTTTATTCTGATCCTTGGTAGACATGTTGTCAAACCAACTGAGTTTCGGATCTGTGAGATCTCCATTCTCAATTATGTCTGCAAAAACCTCATCAATTGACCTATTCTTATTACTGACAACCTTGAACTGATTTTTTTCATCTTCTTCATCCTCAAGGTCTTCTCTTCCTCTAATTAATCTTCTTCTTTTCTTTAGTCCCACAGCTACAACCTCTGTTCCTCTTTTTTCATAAGTTTTGGTCGGTCTATCCACCTTAGGTTTTATTACCTTCTCAGCTCCCTTTTTCTATGGTGGTGAAGCTCCATTTTTTGAGCTTGTTCATGCACCTATCCACACTGAAAACTAATTCTTCTTTGGATTTGGGGTGGGAGAAACCGATATTGAATCTTTTTCCTTGTTAGACTCAGTTTCCTCACTATCATGTCATTCGTTAGTTAACAGTAACTGACCTTCGGTTGCAGGTTCAATTGGTGACTCATCAGATGAGTCAGATTCATCTCCAAACTACTCAGTTAAAACTTTCTTCATTTTCTTTTCTTTTCTTGTTATTTTGCTGATGACAAGATCTATTTTTATTCTATATTTTGCCTCTTCATAGGTTCCAAAACTCTCAACCTTATTTTCCTTCAGTAAAGCCATTAATGCCTTGATTGATTTCAAACTAAAATCATGATCCATTTCATATCCCATGGGGCTAGCCATTTAGTCCTTGGCTCTACAACTTTAATCAATGTATGGTTGGTGTCAACTAGAAAACATATGTCCATCTCATATTTCTCAATCAGTGAGCTTGGAATCCTGCTTCTCAAATTTCATCTTAATCTTAAACTCCTCAAAATAACCATCTATAATATTATGTACATTATCTCCTAGACTTTTCATTATATCATAAATTTGTGAAATGATTAGTTTGTCAGTAGACCAATCTATGGGACCGATAGAAGGAAAGAATTTCTAGAGATAGAAAAATAAACATACTAGTAGTGAGCCAAACTTACAGGTATTAGACTTTTGTGACCAAATTGTTTTCATATTCTCTTCAACCTATTTCAAGAGTAGCTTGACAAGGTCTATCTGATGATCCTTCTTTATCATTTTGTGAGCCATATCCACAACACTACACGATACACTATTCAATCTACCCGACTGATAGAACTTATAACCTATTACATGCACTGCAAACTTAACTTCAGGATCCACAATTGATGCAATTTTCAGTTCTTTGTCATCCCATGCTGCACCTATATTTTTCTCAATGTTAGCTCGAGATGAACTTTGAAATGCCTTGGCCTTGTCAGTTGTAGAATACCCTATGACCTTATGAATTATTCTCTTCATTACCTTAATCGGACTATCCAACCAAAATGTGCCCTCATGATATCTACTTAGCACAACCCTTATCCATTCTATTTTAAAATTATTTAGAAAATTTAGGGAATTAGTGAGTCTAATCATTTCTACTTGTTTATGCTCTAGTTTCAACTTTGCATATTCACCATATAGTGCCTGGTATGCAATATACATATCAAAATCTCCTATTTCTCCTATTTTGAAGTGAATGTACAATCGGCTATCTTTGACCAATAAAACCCTAGATGGGATGCTTGAAAAAGCACCTGCTTAATCCATTTTTGATGCTACTTCCATGTGTGACTTGTACTTGGGTTCACTATAGTTTTCTAATACTATAAGATTAACTTCCTCTTCCACAACTTTAGAAGTGCTCATAGTGGATGCTATTATAACAAACTAGGTTTTCGGTAAGTATGATGAATATGTTTGGTAGGGGTTTCAACTTACTCAGAATATGTTGAAGAATGTGCTCGGTTCGATCTACAACTACTTTGGTTGATCTTGAAAGATTCTTTGCTCAAACTCTCTCTTTGAAATTATCTCTCTCCGAAATCGCTTTGTGAAAATGAACTCAGACTTCCATGTATTTATAGCATTTTCTGCATTCCCACATAAAACTTTATGTCATTAATGCTTGACCTACTTCCAGCTCATGACAACTATCAATTCGGCAAGTACTACAAACTTCCATCAGCTCAACTAACACATGATTTCTCACTCAGTTGATACTGATACTCGGTTAACCTTGAATAGTGATTACCGATGGGTTACCTTTTGCTTGGTCTAACTTTTACCGACTGTGTGACTTTGTTAGCTCATAACACATAAACCATAGTGCATCTTTATTCATGCAGATTTGGTATGTGCTCATCATATATAAGGAGTTGTATGTAAAATGTGATTATTTGAGATGTCAGTTCCATACATACCTATATCACCTTAAGTAGAGGTACCGATGTCACCTAATCCAATGGATGAGGTTTCACCAACAGCATTACTTGACTCAACATTTTCATTTGATTCCTTTTTCCACATAGTGTTCTTGATTCTCATGATATCTGCAATAGTGTTTCCACTCTCAAATACATGTCCTTCTTCTGGTGCTCGATCTCTGCAGTCCTTTCTTAGATGACCGACCTTATGACAATGTAAGCACACCATTGTAGTGCTTGTCCAGCTTTGTGATTGTCCAGCCCATCTTTTCCTCATAAATTTTGCTTCAATGTGCCCATATCTACCACATGAATTATAGTTAGCCCATGTGTTGTAATCCCAAACATAAGAATTACCTTGTCTCTTTAGTTGATAAGGCTTGGGTTTTCTCTTCTCCTTTGGTGTCCATACTTGCTTCATTTTTTCCTTACACTCTCATGCAATGTGTACATGTTCATTACAAGTATAACATAGTTTCTCCATAGTAGGATTGTTAGCATTCTTATTCAGTTTTTCTCTACACTCATAAGCTTGGTGACCAAATTTTCCACAATAATAACAATATCCATTAAACTTAGGAGTGATTGGAGGTTTACCTTTTGATTTTCTTTTGCATACATTTGAAGTATGTCTGGGTTTTCCATAGTGATAGCATGACAGCATCTTAGGTCTTTGACTTAGATTGTTGTTGACTTGTTCAGCTTGCTTGGATGATTCTCCTTCATCGGTATAGCCTAATCCAGCTTTACTTCTCAATCTTCTTTGATTAGTCAAAAAATCATCAATCTTTTTCAAACTATCTTCAGCCAATTTCATCATTTCATTTTGCTCTTATTGAGTTTTTATTTCATTTCTCAGTTTCTCATTCTCTTCTATGAGTATTCGCTTCAAGTTTTCTTGACAGTTCACCATTTACTCGATTGACCTCCTGATTCACAATCATCATCTGATTAGATATTTTGAAATGGTGCTCGGTGAGTCTTTTTATCTCACTTTCTTTTTCTTGAAGTTGTTCAGTTATCTATCTTCGGTCTTCAAAAGCTAGATTCCTTTCTTGCTTAGCCTACCTAGCATTATTCATTACATCTATCATTCTCACCATCTAAGATTCCTGACTGATTTGCAGTGCTTCCACTTGTTCAGTTAAGTGAAGATTATTTTCAGACAAATCAGAGATTGCACTTTCAGATCCATCAAAAATACTTCCTGAACTAGATCCAATGTGACCAAATAAATCATCAATCCCTTCCTCATGGCAACTCATGTAATTCTCCATAATAGCCAAGTTCTTTCTTTGAACTAGTAACTTTTTCAAGTCATCCTTAGCTTGCCTATACTACTCAAAAAACATCTGCATTTGAATCTTTTGATTCTCTATAGCCTTATCCAACTTATATCTCTCCATGACTAGATCTTTACCCTTCAGTAGTTAAACTGTCTCATAAGAGAATTGTGCTCTGATACCAATTGTTGGATTGGAGAGATAGGGTATTGAGAGGGGAGGGGTGAATCAATGTCCACAGAAACTTTTAACTTATGAACCTTTAAAACCTTAAACAACAAACAATAGTATCCTTCAACTATAACTTGAATCCATTGCATGCATCATTCATTCAGTTAACTATTAGAGTAAATAGCATGAAATCAACAAGATAATCATCACATAACATAAGTATTTTGGTAATGTAGAAACCCTTGTTAGTGTAATATCTAAAAATGTAGTGTTAAAGAATGGAAAGCAAGCTAAGCATTCAATAAAACAAACTAGATAACACTTATGCTAAGACCTACAAAATGGAAGCAAACAACTCAAAAGCAATAATAAACCTTCAAGCAAACCTCCAAGATGTAGAAGATTTGTCCAAAGATTGGATGTGTGCTCAAATTCTATGCTCAAGCTTCAATGGAGAAATGGGCATAATAAATTTGCTTCAATGATGGATGAAAATGAAGGAGGAGAGCTTCTCTTTTATAGAAAGATGAGTGAAATGGATGGTCGAGATTAAGAGGCAAAAGGGGAGTGAGCAACGATGGAGATGCATCCAAGGGAGAGAACATTAATTTTGCTTTCTCAAATGCATAGCATTGTGATAAGTGTCACAATGAGGGAGGATGAGAGGATAGGTCAAATGCTTGAGGGATGTGTCAACTTTGGAAGGTGTAAGAGGATTTTTTATTTCTCATTGGAGGATGTGGAGGTGTTGTCATAAGGGTTGACTTTGAGTTGGATTAACATTTCTTAATCTTGGATTATGATTGTGCACATGCTTAAGGGGTGATTTGGGCTTGGATTAGAGGGGTAAGTGGAGGATTAGGGAGATGTGATGGGAGGAGAGAGAATGAGTGGAGGATTAAATTAGCTAAGCATGGATTATTAGCTAATGGGGGAGAATTAGAATTTTTAGAGTTAAATATTTTATTTAATTCTAAGTGGGAGGGAAAGGGGATTATGAATTAATTTATTTAGATAAATGTATCCATTTAAATTAATAGAAGAACAGGGAAATTAATTAAATATCAGACTATAGGTTTGTCATTTAGATAATTAATTGGACTATAGTTAATTAATTAAATTAATTAACTAGGGCATGACGTAAATTAATTAAATAATAATATTTAATTAACAAGATGTCCTAGGAGAAGACTAAATATGATTACTAATTTATGTAATCAAATTTAGGTGTCTACATTTTGCCCCTCTTTGACGTAGTGTTAAAATAACACTACTTCGAAGATGTCATCCAAGAGCAAAAATGGGGGTTTGGGAAGGCCTATATAAGGGTCTAAGGGGCCAAAAATCAATTCATTTGCACACCTAGAGCCTAGAAATCATGACTTCAGAGCTCTGATATGTGAGGACAAGATGGCACAGTGAGGGCGATTGACACACCAGATGGACATTGTGAGACATGTACGATGAAGTGGAGGATCAGATCTATAGGTAGGATAAAAAATTTGAGCTTTTTGTTGAGTTTTTGATGTATTTATTGCTAGTAGTAGCTTAGAAAAGTGCATTCCCACAAAGCACATGGTTTGCGGGAATGCTCCTGTCTGGGTGGGAATGCATTCTCACAAAACATGCATGGGGGGAATAACATCTGGTGGGTCAGGGGATTTTTGCAGGATCACAAACATTCTTGGAGAGGTTGCAGGACCGCGATCTCACAAGGATTTCTTGCTAGATTGCGTTCTAGCGAGTTGGGCAGCAGGGTGTTGAAAAATGGCATTCCTACGGGGGGAAGGGGAGAAAGGGATGGGATGTGGGAATGTTTTCCCATGGTCAGGGGTTTGTGGGAATAGGGGAAGAGGATCCCTTGTGGGAACTTGGGGACAAAGTTCCTTGTGGGAACGCGGGAAGAACAGATCCTGCAGGAATGTGGGAAAAAATTCTCTATGGGAAAGTAGGGAGAAAGAAAGTGAGGTTTAGCTTAGAGCAAGAAACTAACATGCTGACTTGGCTTGGATGTAGTGGTTAGTGGATCAGCTAACTGGTCGAGAGAGGCATGCAACAGTGTTGATTATTGGTGAGCAGTTCACAGCTGCAGATTGGGCACGAGTGGATGCACTAGGCTTGGGTTATCTAGGATGGATGCCATGCAAATGGACATACATGGCATTGGTGATAGAATTGTGTGAGCACTGGCATTTAGAGATAGGGACATTCCATCTACCTATGGGGGAGATGAAAATGACTCTAGAGGATGTATATCACATCTTCTAATTACCGGTGCGGGGGGTACTGGTGGTAGTGGGGGTGTATACACAAGAACAGGTAGTGGCCCCACTACTAGGGCCAGGAGTAGAGCTAATTTTGGCACATGGGTAGCTAGCATTAGCATAACATGTTGTAGTAGCACCACCAGGATGGTGGGTTCATTACTATGTGCTGGGATTGGTGTCAGGGTATCTCTCTCCAAACACAAGTGGGAGGAGTGTCATGTTAGTGCTAATTCCCATGATCATGCAGATAGTGGATGCAGGGGTACCAACAGCATGGGGGACCCTGATGCTCATGGAGATGTACTAGGATTTGCATCAAATAGTGTACCATAGAGTAGGGACACTGGGGAGGAGTTTTGGTTTTGCCTCCCTCCTACAGGTTTGGGCTTGGGAGCACATAGCAGTGCTATGACCCTTAGGCTGCATGGATAGATAGGTGGAGGAGCACGTAGCATACAACTGGGGAGACTTGGTTACCTATCATGAGGTAAGGGACACTAACTTCTAGTGGGAGACACTAGACAAGATTAGGGATGGGATTACATGGCGTCCATACCTTGGACAGGTGCCATGGGTGGAGGATGCATGGGAGCTTCCATACATTGTGATGCCTACACACCTTATAGGGTGATGGGATTACATCATAGAGTAGTATAGACCAGACATGACATCTCATCAGTTTGGGTTCAGATAGGATGTTCCAGATGGAGAGAAATGGTACTAGAAGGCCATCTGTGAGAGGGTATCCAAGTTCGGGCCACTAATGGATAGGGGAGGGTTGTTGGTTTCCTATTAGGTCATGTAGCCATTTCTCTGGGATTGGGTCGGAGGGGTGGTGAATCTAGGGACCACACTAGCATATGACTCCTGGTTTCAGCCACCCAAGGCAGTGGGTAAATCTGAGCTACCAGATGGTGAGGGAGTGACACCACCCATATATAGGGGCCAGAGAGGAGGGGGAGGCAAGGTGAGAATTGGAGGGAGGGACAAAGGACGAAGAGGAAGAGATGGGGATAGAGATGGAGACAGAGATTGGATGGATGTGGATGGGGGGGAGGGGATGGGCTACAGGTACCAATAGGTCCACCACCACTAGGATCACCACTATGGGTAGGGCCACCACCACTGGCAAGATCTAGATCATCTAGGGGTGGGGGTGATGATGCAGTAGCATGTCTACCCTCATTGCAGGCTACACATGATACTACGATGCAAATGCTCTGAGACATACAAGTGGAGGGAGATACACTAAGGGTGGAGAGGGATGGACTGGTGGGGGAGAGGGATAGATTGAGGGCTGAGTAGGATGGGATGATTGCACACTTAGTGCAATCTACACAGGAGGGCCTGATGACCCAGCAGGAGAGGGATCAACTAAGGAGGGAGAGGGATTCCCTGATTACCAAGAGAGATGGTCTACAAGTGGAGAGGGATGGATTGCAGTCAGAGTGAGACTGACTATTAGGAGATAGGGATACCACTACATAGGGATCCCATGAGTGGCCAGGAGAGGTATCTCACCTATACTAGTAGCTGGTGAGATTGGGTGAGCAGATTGGGTTCTACCAAGGATTATATCTTGCAGCTGTGCCACCTGAGCGGACACAACATTACAGGGAGCTGAGCCGGTCACTGCTTATAGGTTCAGGGTTTAGTGGTAGTAGGAGAACAGGCTCCAGTGGGAGTCACAGATCAAGGACTAGTGGGAGCCACAGGATAGGAGAGGGGAGCCATCAGTCAAGCCACTCACAGAGTCAGCAGTACTTGGCTGGTGGTTCGGTATAGATGGCACAAGTGGAGAGATTAGATGTAGGGGTAGGGATGGACATGGACATAGGGGCTATTCTAATATCCAGAGAGGTGTGGATTATGGAGATGTAGGACACTAGGATACAGGGCACAGTGAGCCGACCACCCATCTTATAGGTACTACCAGAGGTAGATCCGTTAGCTAGAGATTTTGATATGCAACCTCCTTGAGGAGAGGCAGATAGGTAGTGATATGCTGCAGTGTTGATTGTGTATGATTCATTTATTGGTGGAGGGCATAGTCCTGATTGTATATTTATATTATCATGGACTTAGATAGACATTTTATCTTTTCATGCTTTTGGGTTGGGACATGTACCCTATTTTTGCAATGATTTTTTTTGATATATATGATGAGCTAGGTGGGATATGGTGTGTAATGGATGAATGTATGGATGCATATGATGTATTGATATGGGTGATGTAGGATGTGATGTGAGTTCTATATGATGTGCTTTATGAGATGTTTATATGAGATGTATGTGTTGATGGTGTGTGGATGTAGGATGCAATGTAAATGCTTTTTGATATATGATGTATGTATGTGTTTATGGATATGTAACATGTGTTAACAATGAAAGATAATTAAATGAACCTAATGAATCTAAGACAACTTAGTGGAAGACAAGAAATGGACCTAAAATGAACTCTTATCTATGCAAGATTAAAAATGAATCTAAAATGAGATGAATGAATGAGATGAATGAATCTAAAATGAACCCTAACAATACAAGATTAAAATGAATCTAAAATGAGATGAATGAATCTAAAATGAACCCTAACAATGCAAGATTAAAATGAATCTAAAATGAGATGAATGAATCTAAAATGAACCCTAACAATGCAAGATTAAAATAAATCTAAATGATATGATAAATAATATGAGTACACCTAAGAATGAATCCTAACAATGCAAGATTAAAAATGATATGAAATGGATCTAATTAATGTAAGAAAATGAATGAACATAGGATGAGATGACATAATGCAAACTAGGATAGGAATGGGAAATGAAATGCATGCATGTTAGGTAGGTGAATGAGAGAGTCTAAATGTAGATGAGAGTGTGAGGATGAGGTGTATGGAAATGGTACAACATATCACTACCTAAATGCACCCTCATTGAGAGAGGGAGGGGGGTGGGGGGGGGATATATGCACAATCACAATCCAACAATCAAGAATGTGGGAGAGATGAGTGAAAAAATGGGGTGCGAGGGAGATGCAAGAGAGAAGCTCTTGGAGGAGGTTTGCTATTTTTGGGATGATACATTGATACTAGATAGGGGTGATGGGATCTTTATTCAGATGTTTGGATAGGGTGGAGGATTTCTTCATGAATCCTAAGCGCGGGATGTTTCGAGAGAACACCACCATGTAGTTTTGAGCACTTATTTTGATATAGAAACATAAGGGATGAACCATAGTTACTAGGAATGTGAGGTCATGTTGCGAGCATTGCATAGGACTGACATGAAATAGAGATGTAAGGATTTCCCTAGCATCATACATGAACCCTGAAGGACACATGGTGGAAACAATGTGAGGGAACCCACAAACAAACAACACTTCCCAAGTGCACCAAGTAACCCAAAAGATCACAAGTGAAATGTGCAAGGGTCATGTTTGACTGATTCATAGGCAGAAACCAAAAGATCACAAAAGACCATGCCCTAGAATAACACCTCCTATGGCAACACACCAGGATATAAAGGATCATCGTGGCCTTAATGGGAGTAGTCAACTGAGATCACAAAATCAACTGAAAAGATAAAACAAGAAAACTAAAATCAATGCGATAAGACCAAAAGATGTCCTTTGCCAAAAGAGATCAACTAACTGTGGATGTTGAGATTAGGCCAGACATGGAGGAAGGATGCATCCTACAAGAACCTGGTTGATGGGGACTGACTGCATTGGGAATATTGCTAGGAAAATGAACAACTTTCGGAGAATCACAGTGATGCAGGATACTTGCCGAGGGAACATTGCTGATATTGAGATCATTCAGGTCATGTGCTTTGTGATCAAATGGTACTGTTGGGAGGGACAAAAATGATATGTACAAGGTGGGGACACTATATGCAGGGAGTATTTACAGCATTGCAGGAAGTGTAGGATAGTGAATCTCGTGTGCTGGCACACTGGGAATGACACATTGGGAACAAGGGATGGGTGAATCGGAAATGAAAAGTGGTGAATGGATTTTGATGGAGGGGATGGGAGTTTTATAGATAATCATATGGTCCACTATGTATGGCACCTGTTTACCAGGTTTTCACCAACATACTTGCCCAAGGTGCTTAAATTGCCAAGTTTTCATCATTGGATGGTATTTTTCTCTTTACATTTTTTTTTTTAATATTTTGATTTTTTTTTGGATTCATCAAGGTGCTTGCTTACCACATTTTTACCAGGATGATGATTTTTTTCAGGACATTTTATAATTTTAAGGATTTTTTTCAGGATCATATTTGATTTTTAGGATTTTTTTCAAGATCATATTTGATTTTTTTTTTTTTTTTTTTTAAATTTATTTTTTATTCATCAAGGTGCCTGTTTACTAGGGTTTTACCAGGATGATGATTTTTTTCAGGATCATATTTGATTTTTTTTATTTTTAGGATTTTTCTTTTCAAGATCATATTTGATGGTTCAAACATAGAACTGCTTTAGATGTATGATATTAATAGGATCATGAAGAGGCCCCCGTTCTAGTGTAGACAACTGATAAGCTCCAGAACCGAAGCATGTTGTCACCACGTAGGGACCTAGCTAGGTGGGCTCAAATTTCCCTTTCTTTTCACGGTTTGCTTGTACTTTCTAGTTTTCTTTCAGGACTAGGTCACCCACTTGGAACTGTCGAGGGTGGACCTTTTTATTGAAGATTCTCTTAAGATGATTTTGGTACACGATCAAGTGGTCATAGGCCTATTGCCTCTTTTCATCTAGCAAGTCAAGCTGTGTCAGGCACGTCATGTGGTAGTCTTCATCTATGATGTAGTTCTTCATGGACATGCAGAGTGAAGGGATTTTGAACTCAATTGGTGGGACAACTTCAACACCATATACCAGGGAGTATGGGGTGGTGCCCATGGGGGTATGGAATGAGGTATGATAGGCCCAAAGGGTGGGATTGATTTGCAAGTTCCAGTCATGACCATAATCATTGACAAATTTTTGTAAGATTTTTAGGATGGTTTTGTTAGTTGCCTTAGCTTGGTCATTTCCTTGTGAAAAATATGGGCTAGAAAAGTGTTTATGGATGTGGAACCAGTCACAGAGCTCTGTAACATGCTAGTTTTAAAATGGAGAGCCTTGATCTATGAAGATGGTGGAGGGAATGCCGAAATGGAAAATGATGTGGTAGAGGATGAATTTGGAGATCTAGATACTAGTAGTTAAGTTGAGCAGAATTGCTTCTACCCACTTTGTAAAGTATTCTATGCCTATAATGATATACATGTGTCCATCAGAAGAATGAGGGTGGATCATGCCAACAAGGTCAAAACCCCAACACGAGAAAGGCCATGGAGGTGCAATGGGCTGTAAGTCCTGCACTGGTGCATGGATCAAATTGGCATGTTGTTGGCACTGTAAGCACTTCTTCACAAACTTGCAGGCGTCATGCTCCATGGTCAGCCAATAATATCCAACTCTAAGCAGCTACTTTTCAAGGACAATACCACTTGTGCGAGCACCGCAAATACCAGTGTAAACCTCTTGTAAAGCCCTTAGTGGCCTCGTTCGAGTCTAGACATTGGGAGAGGATGTTATGATACCCATGATGATATAGGGTATTGGCTACAAGAGTGTAGTAGGATGCTCTATGACTAAGGTTCTAGAATTCGGTATTTGTGAGGTGAGGAGATATGATACCATTCTTTAGATAAGCGTGAATGTCATGGTACCATGGGGACTGGGGACCAACCAAGATGCATACCATATCAATGTTAGTGTTCTTGTAAGCGGGCATGTGTAGCTGTTCGACTAGAAATTCATATTATGTAGTGTCATGGGAGATTTCCAATAGTGAGCCAATGGGGGCCATAGCGTTTGCTACCTAATTCTAAAGTCTTGGCACTTGTGTGAACTGTATGTTGACAAAATGTTCTTTGAGTTTATCTACAAGCTCTTTGTAGGGTAATAGCTTATCATCCTTTATTTGATATTTGTCGAGGACCTGCTTGATGATCTATTGGGAATCTCTAAAGACTTTTAGTTCTGTGATATTCTAGTGGATGGCGATTTTGAGACCTGCCATGAGGGCTTCATATTTTGAAATGTTGTTTGTGTACATAAATCCTAGCTTGAAGGATTTTGGGACGTAGTCTCCTTGAGGGGTCACAAACAATATGCCTACCCCTGATCCATGTGATGTATATGAGCCATCAAAATATAATTTCCATAGGGCTTATTCTTTGATCATACAAAGATGCTTGCCTGGGAACCCCATTTCGAGAGGGTATGCATCGACTAAGGGAGCTTCTACAAGCTAATCAGCAATAACTTGTCCCTTGATGGCTTTTTGATCAATGTACTAGATGTCAAATTCATTAAGAAGCATTACCCATTTCGCCATTCACCCTGTAAGTGTGGCTTTTACGAGTAGGTATTTGAGCGGGTCAACTTTGGAGATTAGCTTTACTGTGTGACTGAGCATGTAGTGGTAGAGTTTTTGAGTGGCAAAAACCACTGCTAAGAAGGCTTTTTCCATTGGAGAATAGTTTAGCTTGTAGCCAACTAGTGTACGACTGATGTAATAAATGACCCTCTGTTTCCCATCATCATCAAGCTGTGCTAAGAGTGCCCCTAGTGCTATCATAGTTGTAGATATGTACAAAATGAGGGGCCTTCCTATCATTGGTGGAACAAGAATAGGTGCATTCGCTAGATATTCCTTGAGTTTTTCAAAGCTGCACTGACAGATGGGATCCCATTTGAATGAGGTATCCTTTCTCAATAGGTGCATAAATGGTTGGCATTTATCTGCTAGTTGGGAGATGAATCATCTAACTGACTGCAACTTTCCTTGTAAGCTTCTCAACTGTCTGAGTGTTTGGGAGGAGGCATTTCCATGATGGCTTTCACCTTTTTGGGATCAATCTCTATGCCATGCCTAGACATAATGAACCCCAGAATTTTTTCAGATGTTACACCAAATATGCATTTCTTTTGATTCAATTTCAAGCCATACTTGTATAGATGGTCGAACACATCCTCAAGGACATTAAGGTGTCCGCATCATGTTCTAGATTTTGCTAGAATGTCATCTACATAGTCCTCAAGGATCTTATGAATCATGTCATGAAAAATTGTGGTCATTGCTCTTTGATAGGTAGCTCTTGCATTTTTAAGGCCAAACGACATCATGTTATAACAAAATGTGCCCTATGGTGTGGTGAAAGTAGTTTTGTGCTAGTCAGCTTCTGTGATTCTGATCTGATTATACCCTAAGAATTCCTCCATCAGTGAATACATCTTAGGTCTAGTAGTGAGGTCCATGATCATGTCTATGTTGGGCAGTGGAAAATCATCTTTCAGACATGCCTTGTTAAGATCTCGAAAGTCAGTACAAATTCTTATGTCACCTAAGGGTTTGACAATGGGTACCATGTTAGAGATCCAGTCTGAATAATCAATGGCTCTGATGATCTTAGCTTGGAGGAGCTTCTCAAGTTTTTCTTTAACTAGCAAGGCTACTTTTGGGTGCATTCTCCTTAACTTTTTCTTGACTGGTTTGGCATCAGGATTCACTGCTAGATGATGGACAATGAGATCAGGGTCGAGTCTGGGCATATGGGCATATGACCATGCAAAATTTCCTATTGATTCTTGAAGAAGATCCTCCAGGGTCATCTCTTCTGCCTCGCTTAGAGATGCTGTGATGTATGTGATCTAAGGGATTTCCTCTGTTCCTAGATTGATCAGCTTGGTCTCTTCAATGACTATGGATGATTGTTCTGACCAGTAATCCTAGATGGGAGGAAGAGGCAAGTCTCCATCCTCTAGTGCCTCAGAGAGGTTTTCACTATCAGATAAGCCCTTTGTTTTTACTATTTTTGAATCAGGATGTGCCCCAGAGGGGTTTTCACATGAGGATTCTTTATTTTCTTTTTTTCTTTTTTTTTGTAGCTAGAGACTTCCTCTTCCCCAAAGTATCCCTTTGGGTTGAGCTGATAGACTTTGGTTGATTCCTGCCCCCATTTTGGTTGCTGATTTGTGGTGCCCATGAATTTTAGGAGTGCTTCCTCACTTTGAAACTCATTGATATGTACTACACTCAGTTGGTCACAGTCTATGAGGTTGGGGTGAATAAGGGGGAGGTCAATGAGGTTAATGGTGAGTTGGCAAAGGACAAAAATGCCCAAGAAGGTTTTGTTGTCAAAGACATCATCGTAGGATCATTTTTCTTCCTCTTCCGGAAGGTCTTCAACTTCCATGAGTTCATCTTGGATTCTCAAAAAGGTTATGTTGGGTGAATTGGTGGCCCCTGTTATGGCATCGAGTCCTTGTATGTGCAGGCAAGGGGGATCAAAGCCGAGGCCTCAAGTCTCTAGATTTTGAGAGTTCTCCATGGGGTGTTTCATTCCAGCTTCATTGGGTCCTAGAGGGGCTCCTTGATAATCCCATTATTTAGTTGCCCATTTGTTTAGTATGGGATATTTATCCTTAAAGTATCTGAGGACCTTAGTATCTGGAGGTGGAGGATCTTTATACAACCATTGGTTGATATCTGGGGTGAACTCTTGAGCATTTACGATTCCATTGGAAACAAAAGAAGATGTTCCCATGGTATTTTTTTTAGGACCCTCTCTAGGAGCCTTGGTTTGGTGGGAGGGTCATCCTTGTGTGTGTGGATCTAGGGGAAGAGCCCCTACTACAAAAGCATGGGTGAGACTATATTCTCCACAACCTTTATTGTTGATCTTGATAGAGGAAAAGGTGGAGCTGAGGGTTGTTTCTAGATCATAATGGGATCAGGAAGAGCTGGCGATGGACGTGCCAATGTCAATTATGGGATAATGAGTGGAGTGGGGAAATGAGGCTTCGATCACACAATAGTATGCAAAAGGTTGGGGATCTATGTGGATGGTGATCTCAATGCTTTGGTAAGGGAATTTAATACACTAATGATAGATAGAAGGGGTTGCTTGGATGGAGTGGATCCATGGACAACCCAGGAGGATGTTGTAAGGGAAGTCAAGATCAACAACATGGCATAGTGTGTCTTGGGTGATAGGACCAATTTTTATCAGCAACAAAATGGTACCTTCAGAGGTATGCTCTAGATTATCATAGGCCTTGATGGTGATCACCTCATGGGAGATGTATGCTTTTGTGAGGCCAATCTGCTGAACAAGCTTTAATGTACAAAGATTGAGGGTCGAACCATTATCTATGATGACTCATTTGATGGAAAAGTCATTGATCATGATGGCAATGTGAAGTGGGAGATTATGATTTGGTTTGACAGATGGCATGTTAGATGGATGGAAGGAGAGGGTGGACAGTGTGGATAGGTGTCCCACAATGTTCTTGAATTGGATGGTATTGATATTTGCAAGGACATGGGCCTCTTGGAGGGCTTTATTGAGGACTTCTTGATGGAGGGGTGATGTGCAAAGGAGATCAAGGATGGATATTTGTGTAGGTGTGTTCCAAAGGTGTTCCAAGAGATTGTATTGTGTGTTGGGGATAGTTTTAGTGTTAGCATCGGTGACAGATATCCGACCTCTTCAGGTGGTAATAACACATTAATTATCAGCACCTCATACATGGATCACGTTCATAGTAGGCTCAACCTAGGAGATACAACCAATGAATTTAGTAGTAGCATGTCCCTTAACATGGTGAAATTCATAGTACTCATTGTTCTTTTACTGGATGGCTTGGGTGTCAAATAATCAAATGGTTGGGTTTGTGGATACACAACCAGGTTGGCACTCACGATCTTGTGAAAAACAACATCTAGGGCTTCTCCAAGGGGTGTAAATGTGTGCTTTGGGTCATTCTGAACATGGGGCTTATTGTGTCCTAGAGTAACAGATATAGCATTGGTTTGGTTAACAGGGAGCTGACAGGGTTGTTGTTGGTAGGGAGGTGCTTGTGGTTGGTATACGGGTGCTGGTTGCTGATACATAGGTTCTTGTTGTTGATATGCTAGAGGAGGGGGATTAGGACCTACAACCACAACTTGGACATTCCTGGTGTCTGTGGCTCCATCAGTGACCACATTCTTATTCTTGTTCTAATATCAAGAATGATCATTGTTTGGTATGTCCTGAGAGGTCTCCTAATAGTGTTTGATACTACCATCATCCAAAAGAGATCGCTCAATATCCATGCCTTTCCCTTTAATGTCTTAGTAGGTCTGAATGTAGTTCATCTTCATAGAATGGGATAGCTTTGGGTGTAGATTATCAATGAATATCTTGGCAAGATGTTTTTCTGGTAGTTGGTATGACAATCTCATGGTGAGATTTTTCCATCATTGTAAGTAGTCGGCCAGAGTTTTTCCCCCTTTTTTCTTAGTATTGCACAAGTCCAATAAGGTGAGCTCATTTTTGATGTTGTGCACATATTGGGCAACAAATTTTTCTGAAAGCTTTGGAAATGTGGAGACAGACCCATAAGGGATTTTGTAGAACCATTCGAGGGCAGACCCTCCTAAGCTCTTGGGAAAGAGCCACATGAGGAATATGTTGTTAAATGCCACCTCCTAGCATGCCATGTAGAACTCTTTGACATGGTTAACTGGATCACCCTTCCCTCGATACTTGTCAAACTTTGGTGTTTCAAAATGTTTAGGGAAGGGGATCATTGTGATTGATCTGTCAAATGGATATGAACAAACCTCTTTGAACTTGAATGTCTTAGTCTCAGTACCAATCTTAAGCCCTTTGATGGCATTTCTCATTTCTTCCCATTCTGACTTGGCAAGTGCTAGAGTGGGTACTCCCAATGAGAATGGGTCGGATGGTGTGGGTGAAAATAGAGGATGTGGTGAGAAAGGGAACAAGAATTTCCTAGTTGAAAAGGCCATCTGAAAGGGGTTCTAGCTAGCTTGTTGAGTGATGTATTGCTGGTGCAAGGTGGGTGCGTGCTACAGAAAGGCTTGCTGCTGCGGGATGAGGGGATCAACTTGTGAAGTTAGGAAGTATTGCTGCTACTAGGGAGGTTGGTAGAATGGTTGTGGTTGGGATTGGTGATGAGCTTGACCAATATAAGATGGGTACATACCCACATTGCTGAGAGTGGGAATGGTGGCCTAGGTGTGCCCTATTGGTGGTTGCATAATGGAGTTAGTGGGATGGGAAGTGCCGAGTTGCTGTGATTGTGGAGGTTTGGTTTGTTGAGCAGTGGATGGCATAGATAAATAATTGGTAAATATAGGTGGAGGTGCTACTTGTAGGAAGGTTTGTTGCTGATGAGCCTTTTGGTAAACTTGGCCATGTGTGGGTATGCCCATGGCATTCATTTTTGCTTGGCCGAGGCTCCAAGTGGCACCGATTCCTGATAGGGTTTGCAATGCAAAGTTAGCCACAAATGTGGGGGCTGATATGGGAGTTTGCTATGCTAGTGGAGGATTGTGGGATATTATATGTGGCATTCCTATTATGAAGGTGACTTGCTGGGTCTATGTGCCAGTAGGAAATGTGAGAGGCACTTGCGTGGATTGAGATTATAGGGTGGTTTGTGTGACTCCTTGTGAAAGAGGTGTTTATGTAGTGGGAGGTGGCATTGCTTGAGTAGAGGCTTGGGTGAATGCTTGCACTTGAGTGACTATCTATGAGGAAGCAAGGGGTGGTGGGCTCATGATGGAAATTTTTGTGCTTGTGGGGATCACCCTACCAGGTTGCAATAGATGTGAGATGGGTGATGCTATATGGGATACTTGCATGGTTGGATCATGGACTTGCTAGATGAAAAATGAATCAATATTGGCAGAGATGTGGAAGGGGTTTGTGGGGTCAAAAGAGCATAACTAAGGTGGCATCGGAGTACCCTCCTGCGAATAGTTTGCCAAGATGGCAAGACAATTTTGTACGATGATTGCACTTACCATTTGCACATGTCTTGGGAGGCACATGAAAGCCTCCATGGAGTTGGTAGTGGGTGTCTCACTAGGATCTTCCCATATGTTCTAAACTGTCATTGTCAGAGGGTCATACATCACCATTTCACCTATGGAATCATTTGGGTTTGCTAAAGTAGTGGCTTAGTTAGAATCCATCCCTTTTCTTTTCTTTGATCGTGTCACAGCAGGCATGAAAATGCAATGTCCTAAGATGAGGGAGAATGAAGATGTATCAGAATGATGCTAAGGATGGGGATTTGGATTTTGAGATGAACTAGGTGATGATCTAAATGTAGGATTCTTAGTGATGTGCTACTTGGAAGAGGATCGAGATGGGTCACCTTTCCTGATGGGGGGATCAAAATGCATGGATTGTCATCCTCAAATAGACTTGTGATCTTTGGATGATGGGATCCTTACTAGTGTGGGCTGATCTCTAGACCAAGATGATGAGGTCCACAAAAGCAAGTACTAGCTACCGTAGACAATGCTTAGTCAAATAGGTGAAGCTTGGAGATTTTGATTTGTGTAAACAAGGATAGGACAACTCAAGGAGAGTTCTTGGATATGATATGGATCTAGGATAGTGACTTGGGATAATGATGCTAAATGATGCTTTCTAAAAGGGGATGATAGAAATGCACCTATTGGATTACCTAAGATGGAGGATGTTGTGACAATTTTCACAGTTTTGAAGGAGGAGGAGTTTGTGCCAACTAGTCTTCACTCTCTAATCTGACAAAGCGGTGATCAACTTGGATCTGAAAGGCAAACTACTTAACTCTTGCATTGTATTGTATGTTATCCAATCGGTTTTGGTACTTTTCTTCTTCGTGGGCTGCAATGACAATATGCTGACAATCTTTAAGCTTTCTTTCTATAACTTTATTCTCTCGATATGCATGTGGGATGGGTAACTTAGCTTTCTTATGCTTCATAGTTTGGGTCATAGGTCAACAAAATTAACTACTCATAGGATTGGATCAAGCTAGGAAGTGACTGCGGTAAGTATACCTTGGCTTGGTTTTGAACAAACTTAAATTCACTTTCAGGATAATGTTTTTACAAATAGTCCTCACAAGAGACAAAGCAATCTTGGAGGATATAGGCAGATGATCTCTCTTGGAAAAAGAACTTTGTAATTTTGATATTGTGTATGTTCAATACATGTTTTCACTAGATCAAGTCACTTTTGAGAACACATACAAGCAGTTCCTACCTATAAGATAGGCGAGTATCACAACCTTTTCCCTGTTAGCACGTGCAAAAAATTTCATGGCTCTAGCCCTTTTCCCCTGGGCTTTGCAGTTATTTTTAGGTCTCTGCCTTTAGCCCTGGTTCAAAATTTTGAAAATATAGCCATTGCATACAAAAACCCTTTGAAAGGTCCTGGCCCTTTTCTAATTTCATGTTACCTTTTCAGGTCACTTAAAAAATTTTAAATGCACATGCTTTATATTTTGGTCTGCCCCAGTGTTAACTTTTCCTAAGTGTTGTCAATGGGACCTGGTTCTCGAGCTTGTCAGAGGGTCCTGATCCTGTCAGTGAATCAACAAATGGCGTATGATCTCATTGAGTGTGTCAGAGGCTTAAGATCTTACAATGGCCATTGATTTTGTTTTGTGTTAGAGGGTTGTCAGAGATGGGAGGATATTCTTGATCTAATGGTGGGTGTGTAATCTAATAGAATCTCGGATGGGTATGCAAACTTCAGATGACCGTTGATCTTCCTAGCGAAGGCTTAGTGGTTCTGATAAATGTTTTGGTGGTCTAAAAAATTTATGAAGGCTTTGCTCATTCATGTGAAATAGTGGCAATTCTCTAAGTGTTTTAGCGGTTCAGCGAACAAGCATTCACAGAATCACTAAACTTTTTGGCAGATAGATAAAGTGTTTCATGAACTAGCGGTGACCTTTTGTCGCTAGTTTGCTAAATGTGGGACTGAGGTTAATGTTTTCTTGTGGTCACCAGGTCATGGAGTTAGAAGGTGGGTTAAGTTTTCTTTTTCATGAATTGGAAATGCATTGTCGCAGGGTCGGTAGAGGGTAAACCCAAGGTGGCAGTTGAGTTAAGATCATAAAAGACCGCGAAAGGGAGAGATCTGACAATTGCGACTTAAAGTTGATCTAATTTTAAATGTTGACCGCTGATTTGTTGTTAAAGCCATAAAATGATCATTGAAGTTCAAATTCAAATTTGCAGAGGTTTTTAGGTGACAGAAGGTACCAAAATTTATGGTTTTAATGGCCAGTTTCGATTGATTTGGTGGCACTAGTTGTTGCAGACTGGTCTGAGGGTCCCTGTGGTAGGTGGCTTGATGTTTTTGTACCAAAAGTATGGTTTTGTGCTCAAGATATGTTTGTAGGTGGCTGATTTGACTAGTTTCCATGGCATTTCCTTGTTGTTTTGTACTATTCTCATGGATTTTGATGATTACAAATCTGTCTGAGATTCATTTTCTCTGGGTTGCTTGTGTTTCTTCCTCTACAATAAATTCTGATGTAGTTTTGGTTGGTTGAGTTGTTGAAACCCTAACCCTAGTCACCCAAAGCTTGTTGCATCCTTTTAAGGATTCCAAGGTGACTAGGGGTATAAGAAGTAAGATGTTTTATTTTGAAAGGGTTCTGATCTTGATTAGTTCCAGAGAGTTGTAGCAGGTAGTATCATATTGTATTAGATTGAATAGAATTTCCTTGTAGTCTTTTGCAGGTTATTGAAGTGGTTTTCTCTCTTCTCTACTTTGAACATGTACATGATTCATTATACTTAATACAATTATTTCAAGCTTTCAAGTCTCTCCTTGGTGTCAATCTTGTGAATTCTAGATTTTCTGATCTATTGCATAGGATTACCTTTGTATATGTTCTAGTCTTCAATTCTTGATCTAGGATCAAGTGAAATATACTTTGGATAGGACATAGATTCACTTTGATTTCTCTGCAGAAGGATGTTATAAGTAGTGGATGGGCTGGAATGTTTGTATTTATGGCTATGAGTCTTAGACAGTAGTTGGTTCATGTTCAATGTTTTGTATTTGAGATTTTCCTAATGGATAATGGCACTGATCAGGGATTAGTATATTCAATTGATTTCAATGCTTGATTGGCTCTTGTTTACTTCTTTCCATCTTCATATATCAACACCTTTTCAAGTTTTAATTGTATTTGGTTGATAGTAGTAACACCCTATAATAATGGAGAATCAATGAATGTGAGGTTAGCATTTAGCACTTTCTTACTATTCAATCTATTGTTTGGACCTAGTCTTTGGTGTGTGAAGTATAGTTTTCACTGGGTTAGGTGCACCTACCTTGGTTTTGCAAAGCTAGAAGTGAAGAGGGTAGTCTTGTCCCTATAGTTGGTCCAATTACCCTAAGATCCTTATACATTTTGGAACTAACCAATCCTAAAATCAACTTGAGGGTATATTGGTAGCTTGAGAGCATAAGCGTCTATTTTGAACACCAACAAGATGGTGACTCTACTGGAGAAGTGTTACACAAGTCTATAGTAACCAGTAGTTCATCATTGAAAAATAGGGTTATTCTTGTCCCTTGTCTTATAGTATCATTTGGATATTTGTTAAGTGGTATTGTAAGATTCCCAATATACTTGGGTGGTGACTAAAACATCTTTGCAATAGTGCTAGTTAGTAGATTTTTATCAAATAATGGAATGAACATCCTAAAAACATAATGGAAGAAGGTATTCCAAGCACTTCCAGGCCTAGTCAGACAAGGGGAGGAAAGAAGAAGAGAAATCTTTCTCATACTTGGAGAAATAAAAAGGATACAAGACAAGAAACTCAAACCAAGCCTAGTCAAGAAGAAAATATTTTAGAATATGAAGAGGCTGTTGATTTGGGATTGAACCAGTATGAGGATGAATTTCAAGTGAGAGATGATGAGTCTGAGACTACTCTCCCTAAATCAGAAGAGATCTTTGAGGAGGTCTATGAATTGGAAAGAAGAGTCCAAGAACAAGTTTCTATTAGGAAACAAAGAGAAAAGGACAAAGAGGATAGAGTAAGACAAGAAATGATAAGGGCTAATCAGCTAAAGAGGTACTTGTTAGATTTGGAGGCAATTAATTTTATCCCAGAGCCTGAAAGAGCAGAGGAACAACCTATTGTGTATAAAACACATGAGATAACTAGGCCTAGAGATAAGGGCAAACAAAAAACTGTTGGAGTGCAGATTAGTGAATAGATTCATGTGGAAAACCCATTAGATCAAGGGTTGAGATTAGATGCAGACCTTGAGAGGGCTACAAAAGAGAAAGAAATGTGGGCTAAAGAACTAGAGAAGGCAGAGTTGGAGGCTACTACTATAGAAATGAGGAAGAAGATTGATTTTCTCAAGCATACCTCAGGACCTTCAAATGTTGCTGCTTCTTTCTTGGGGCAAGGTGGAAATCATGGTAACCTTGCAGCTCAAACAAATGGTATTCCAAGTGCTGCTAAAATTCTTGATGGTTCAAACACAAGGACATCTACATCTCAAGGAATGGATCCACCACATGGAGTTCCTGTTCATGAAAGGTGCAAACAACTTTTTTTTTTTGGTATTCCTGGTTATCCTAATGTTATTCCTGATGAAATTAGAAAGAAACTCCCTAAGTTTACTAGAAACAATGTCATTACATGTGAAGAACATCTAAATTTTTTTATGGATGTAATAGATGATTATAATGTTGAGCCTGATGATGTTGTAATGAAGTTATTTGTACAATCTCTGACCGAGGATGCTAGGGATTGGTTTAGAGGATTGCCCCATGCTAGTATAGGATCTTGGAATGAATTTAAGAATTGTTTCAAAGAGCATTATGGAGATAAAACAAATGAGGGTTTTATTTTCAATGAATTCAATAACATAAAAAAAATTAGAATGAAGAGGTCCTTGAATTTAATATAAGGTTCCAAAAGACTATGCATAGGCTACTACAAGTTATTAGATTAGATGATAAGGTGTGTCTTGTGACATACTTAAATGCTTTTGATGCAAAGATGGGTTACCTCTTAAGGTATAAGAACCCTAGAAATCTTGGGGAGGTTTACAAGTTGGCTATCAACATAGAAAGTAATAGAAGAATATCAAGAAAATTAGGGAGAAGAGATGATTATAGGCCTCAAGTGAAAAACAAGAAAGAAATGGGAAGGTCTGCTAATTTTAAGCCTAAGGAGGACAATCTAAAGTAGATTCTAAGTGCTTTAGAGAGTCTAAAGCCTGATGAAAAAAGAAACAATAAGGTTGCAAAAAATGACAGACAAGCTTCAAGTAATTTTAGCAGGCAACCAAAAATGCAGAATTACCCATACAATACTCAGTGGAAGGATGACAAGCCCATTTTTCCTTTTAAAAGGGATAGGCCTAATGATAGGATTCTTGATCCTTTGCGAAGAAATTCAGTTAACTTGAATGATGATATCCCATGGTGTACTATTTGTCAGTCTCCTCATAGTCCAGAGCATTGTGTTATTGCTTTGAATTTACCTGATAACCAAGAACAAGATGAGAAATATGATAGGAGTGATTGTGGAATGACTTCTTCACATGCATGGGATGAGGTTGGCTCTACTGATGATGAGGAGGAAGAATTTGATGATGTTGGATGTGGTGTAGTGAAGTGTGAGGAACTTTTTTCCTTAAGGAGACCCTCTGATGAGGAAATTGCACAAATCACTGCAAACATGGTCACTCAAGCTAGGAGTAATTAAAATTTGAGAAGCAGGACAGTTGGAGGCACAAGTGGTAAACCAAGTAGCATTTTATCAACAATTCTGAAAGGAACACACAACAACATGAGGAAAAGGAAAAGGGTGCTGGTGTTGTCAGTCAGGTTAAAATAAAAAAGAAGAGTGGGCCTACTACAATACCTAAGGGTAAAGTGAGGACATTAGAAGTAGTTGTCCCCATACCTCAAAAGGAAGATGAATTTGTACAAAAGAGTAACTCTGACTTGATTGTCCAAAAAGAGGATAAGGGTATCTTTGAGATTAAGGAAGATATGGGCAACCATTCTTATGTTCCCATTGATATGACTAAATTTCTTTCACAAATAACTATCAAGGTTCCATTGTTAGAAATGATGAGAATAGAAGAGCACAAGGTCAAGGCCTTAGATTGGGTAAATGGTGCCTCTTCCATAAAGGTCCAAGAAATGAATAGAGGTGACAAGCATGTGGCTAATTTAGATGACACACCTGACAGTAAAAATGAAGAAATTGTCTCTGAGATTCCTCAGAGGTATTTGGATGCAAACATTATAAATACTGCATCAGGGACAGTTGATCCTTTTTTCTTGTCCCTTATGATAAATGGAAAATTATTGAAGAATTGCATGATTGATTCTGGAGCATCAAAAACTATCATGCCTACAGAGATCATGAAGTCACTGGGACTAAAGGTTGATACACCTCATGGAAGATGCCAAGATATGGACTCAAGAGAAGTGCCAGTTATTGGTACCATTAAGGCTTTGCCTTATAAATTAGCAGCATTTCTTGATGAACAATTAACTATGAGTGTTCTTGTAGTCGACATTCCCCCTCAATATGGAATGTTGTTATCTATAAAGTGGAGTGCCTCCATGGGAGCAAGTATTCAATGTGACTTGTCCTTTGCCACTTTTAGCATTGAAGGTGAAAGTGTGAAAGTTTCAAGGGAAGCTAGAACTCCACATATGATTGAGGAGGATGAAGAGGACAATATGAATTGTTTTGTGGACACTGACATTGGTTCTTTCCAAGTTCAGGAGAGAGAGATGCAAGAGAAGGTCAAGCCTATCTTTCTGGCTAATGATAAGAGTAACATGCCAGAAGGTAATGTATTATGGACCCTATATTTTGATGGAGCAAGTTCAAAGGAAGGTGCTGGAGCAGGAGTGCTATTGATATTCCCAAGTGGTAAGACCTTTAAGTTTTCTTTCACTCTCTTGTTCCCTTGCACAAATAATATTGCTGAATATGAGGCCCTACTGATTGGTTTGAGACAAGCATCAAAACATGAGATCAAACATCTTAGGGTGATTGGTGACTCTGAGTTAATAGTTTCTCAAATTAGATCAAAGTATGCATCAAAGAATCAAAGGCTGAAACAATATAGAAATGTTGTTTGGGATGAAATTGAAGGTTTCAGTGCCTTTGGTATTGATTGGGTGGATAGAAGCCAAAATAGGATGGCTGACTTACTAGAAAACATAGCATTAAGGCCAAAGGATATTACCTTTGCAGGGATATCCAGGATTGAGTGCAAGTCTTGGCCTTCTATCCCAAACAATGTTGACAATTGGCAGGTATTTTTTGATGATCAGGATATACTAAGGTTTTTGCAATGTGAATCTCATTTTGATGGTCAGGAGATGGATTTCAGCACTTTTGTTGACATCAGAAATGGAAAAGAGAATGTTCTTGGGAAGGAAGTTTTGCAATTAAAATCAAATAGGATCCCAAGGGGACTGGTTACTCTTGAGAGGGCATTTGATGATAAAGAAAGGACTTGTTTTCCTAAATTTGTTGATAAGATAAATGATTTGGAGGAAATAAATTTAGGAACAAGTCAAATACCCAAAAATGTTTACATAGGTAAATGTTTATCCCAAAGAACTAGGAATAATTTGATTGATCTTCTCAAAAGATTCAGACATGTCTTTGCATGGTCTTATGATGATTTGAAAGCCTATAGAGAAGATTTATTCCAGCATGAAATACCATTGAATGAAGGCACTAAACCTTTTAGGTAGAAATTAAGGCCTGTGAACCCTACTTTGGCACCAAAAATGCAAGATGAACTTAAAAAGATGATGGATGCTAGCATTATTAAGCCTATCAGACATTCTACTTGGGTGTCAAATTTGGTTCCGGTCAGGAAGAAGAATGGTGACATTAGGTTATGTGTTGATTTTAGGAATTTGAATGTCAATTCTTTGAAGGACAATTATGGTTTGCTAATATGGAGAATATGCTGTAGAAGGTTACTGGATCAAAGTTAATGTCCATGATGGATGGTTTCTCTCATTATAATCAGGTCATGGTCAAGGAATCAGAATAATTTAAGACTGCATTCACTACCCCTTGGGGAACATATGTTTATGTTAGAATGCCATTTGGTCTGACAAATGCAGGAGCTACTTTTCAGAGAGTTATGGATGTAGCCTTTGTAGACTTTATAAACAAATTTCTAGTGGTGTATCAGGATGATCTCATAGCATATTCAGATAAGGAAAGTCAACATTGTGAACATCTTGAGAAAAATTTTATTAGGGCCTTGGAGTATGGGATCTCTTTGAATCCAAAGAAGTGTTCTTTTGGTGTTGTGGAAGGAAAGCTCTTAGGACATATTGTGTCCAAGGATGGAGTGAGAATTGACCCTGAAAGGGTTATGGCTATAGATAAAATTTCACCACCTAAAAGGTTAAAGGAATACAGTCTTTCTTTGGGCAGGTAAATTTCCTAAGGAGATTTGTTACAAATTTTGTAGAAATCAGTATCCGTATCTCTAGGATGTTGAAAAAGGGGGCAAAGATTGAGTGGAATGAAGAAGCGGATGAATCTTTCAGAAGTATCAAAAGGGCCATCAAGGATGCTCTAGTTTTAAGGACACCTAATTATGGTAAGCCCATGCAGATATTTTCTTTTGCTTCTTATCATACAGTTGCAACAGTTTTATTACAAAAGAATTGAGATGGATATGAACAACCCATATCATTTTTTAGTAAATCCTTACAAGCAGTAAAATTGAAATATGATATTACTGAGAAATAGGATTATGCCTTAGTCAAAGCAGTCAAGGCTTTTAGATGTTATCTTGTAGGAGCTAAGGTGGTTGCTTATGTTCCTAGTGCTGCAGTTAAGGATATATTGGTGCAAAAAAGAAGTTTCAGGAAAAAGATGTAGATGGATCAATAGGATCCAAGAATTTAATATTGATATCCAAATTACAAAATTGGTAAGAGGCTTAGGTCTTGCAAAGTTAATGGCACAAAGCAATTTAGTTGCAAATCATGTGAATGTTTTAGAAGAAGAACAAAGGCCATACATTTGTGATATGGATTATTGTGATTGGTACAAAGATGTTATTGGCTACTTGCAAAAATTGGTCCTTCCCCCTAAGATGGATGGAAATAGAAAGAGAACTATCAAGTTGCAATCTGAAAGGTATGCCATTATACATGGTAAGTTGTGGTGGAGAAGCAATGAAGGAGTATTGCTAAAATGCATAGACCATGAGAGGTCTGAGGCTTTGTTAAAGGAAATGCACCAAGGTGTGTGTGGAGGACATTATATGGCAAAGACCACAGCCCACAAGATCCTTAGGTCTGGATTTTGGTGGCCTATATTTTTTAAGGATACCCATCAGTTTGTAAGAAAATGTGATGCATGTCAGAGATTTGCTGAAAAGTTGAAGTTTAATGGGAATTTACCACTCAAACCTATTGCAGTTCAGGCTCCATTCCAGAAGTGGGGTATTAACTTCATTGGGGAAATTCCAAATAGGTCTAGTGGTGGACCTTCTTACATACTACTGGCAACAGACTATTTTACTAAGTGGGTTGAAGCTATCCCCACTAGAAAGGCTACTAGCAGAGTGGTGATAGATTTTATGATGCAAAACATCCTTACCAGGTTTGGTTGCCCAGAGGCAATTGTGGCTAATAATGCAATGTGTTTTAGATCATAGGAATTTAGTAATTTTTGTCAACAGTATGGGATACACATTTCATTTTCTTCTCCATATCATCCACAAGGAAATGGCCAAGTTGAGTCCAGTAATAAAAGTCTGATTAAGATTCTCAAGAGAGTGTTGGACAAAAATAAGAAAGCCTGGGACTCAAAGTTATGGTGGGCACTGTGGGCTGACAGGGTAACTATAAAGAGGGCCATAGGTTGTGCTCCATTTGATTTGGTATATGGAATAGGTGCTAGATTGCCTCAAAATAATCTATTGTAGATGTACAAATTTATCCAAGCATATGATGAAGACTTGAATGATGAAATCAGAGTAAGAATGGATGAACTGATCCAATTGGAAGAGGTAAGGAGGGATGCACATGAAAGAAATGAGGCATTGCAGAGAAAATGTAATAATTTGTTTGATAGGAGGGCCACCCAAAGAAGTTTTGAAATTGATGACCTCATCTTGATGAGGAATGCAAGGTTGGAAGATAAGGGGAAGCATGGAAAGTTTGATCCAATTTGGTTGGCCCCTTATCTTATTGAAAGCAAATGGGGGATAGATTCTTATGTTCTGAAAGATTTAACTGGTGGTACTTTGGAATTTCCTATTCATGGACAATTCCTAAAGTTTTACTTCTCCTGAACTATCTTTTCCATGAGCAGTAGTTTAGGTTTTCCCTTGTGCAATCATTTGTTTTTGCTTTTTATGTGTCAAAGTTTTGAGTTGGTCTGCTCTTCCAAGAGATTCTAGTTTTCTCATTGTATCTATAGGAGATACATATCCCTGAGCATGAGCCACTGGTAGCACATGCAAAAAATTTCATGGCTCTAGCCCTTTTCCCCTGGGCTCTGCAATTATTTTTAGGTCTCTACCTTTAGCCCTGGTTCAAATTTTTGAAAATATAGCCATTGCATACAAAAAACCTTTGAAAGGTCCTGGCCCTTTTCTAATTTTGTGTTACCTTTTCAGGTCACTTAAAAACTTTTAAATGCACATGCTTTATATTTTGGTCGGCCCCAGTGTTAAATTTTCCTAAGTTTCTACCCTTGGCAAATTTAATATTTTTCCTATAGTCTCCTGCGCCTGATATTTTCCTTAAAGCCTAAGTCTTAGCATTTAATTTTTCCTATGTTTCAGCTTAATACTTTCTTGGGCCCCTCTCTGACACCATCTCCATCTAACAGCTATTGCTAAAGTGCAAGGGTTTTGTCAGAGGTATGTGAAGCTGTGCCCGCCGTTGATTCATTTCCGTGATGTAGCCTTTCTTTTCGAGCAGGTCCACTACCAGGTGTGTTGACTTGGCAGTATCTCATTGGTCCATGGGAGTATGAAGTGGAGTGTTGTCAGTTGGACCTAGTTCCCAGGCTTGTCAGAGGGTCTTGATCTTGTCAGTTAATTGACAAACATCATATGATCTCAATGAGTGTGTCAAAGCTTTAAGATCTTGCAACGACAGTTGATTTTGTTTTGTGTCAGAGGGTTGTCAGAGATGGGAGGAGATTCTCCATCTAATGGTGGGCGTGTAATCTAATAGAATCTCGGATGGGTATGCGAACTTTAGATGGCCGTTGATCTTCCTGGTGAAGGTTTAGTGGTTCTGATAAATGTTTTCACAGTCTGACAAGTTTATGAAGGCTTCACTCGTTTGCATGAAATAGCGACAGTTCTCTAAGTGTTTTAGCGGTTCAGTGAACAAGCATTCATGGAATCGCTAAACTTTCTCGCAAATAGATAAAGTGTTTTGCGAACTGGCGGTGACCTTTTGTCACTAGTTCGCTAAATGTGGGACCGAGGTTAATGTTTTCCTATGGTTGCTAGGTCGTGGAGTTAGAAGGTGGGTTAAATTTTCTTTTCACGAATTGGAAATGCATTGTTGCAGGGTCGTAGAGGGTAAACCTAGGGTGGCAGTTGAGTTAAGATCATAAAAGACCTTGAAAGGGAGAGATTTGATGGTTGCAGTTCAAATTCAAATTTGCAAAGGTTTTAAGGCGACAGAAGGTACCAAAATTTATGGTTTTAATGGCTAGTTTCAATTGATTTGGTGGCGCTGGTTGTTGCAGACTGGTCCAAGGGTCCCTGTGGTAGGTGGCATGATGTTTTTGTACCTAGAGAAGTATGGTTTTGTGCTCAAGATACATTTTTAGGTGGCCAATTTGACTGGTTTTCATGGCATGTCCTTGTTGTTTTGTACTTTTCTCACAAATTTTGATGATTACAGATCCGTCTGAGATTCATTTTCTCTAGGTTGCTTGTGTTTCTTCCCCTGCAATAAATTCTGATGTAGTTTTTGGCTGGTTGAGTTGTTGAAACCCTAACCCTAGTCAACCGAAGCTTGATGCATCCTTTTGAGGATTCCAAGGTGACTAGGGGTATAAGAAGTAAGATGTTTTAATTTGGAAGGGTTTTGATCTTGATTAGTTCTAGGGAGTTGTAGCAGGCGGTATCATATTGTATTAGACTGAATAGAATTTCCTCGTAGTCTTTTGCAGGTTATTAAAGTGGTTTTCTCTCTTCTCTACTTTAAATATGTACATGATTCATTATACTTAATACAATTATTTCAAGCTTTCAAGTCTCTCCTTGGTGTCAATCTTGTGAATTCTAGATTTTCTGATCTATTGCATAGGATTACTTTTGTATATGTTCTAGTCTTTAGTTCTTGATCTAGGATCAAGTGAAATATACTTTGGATAGGACATAGATTCACTTTGATTTTTCTGCAAAAGGATGTCATAAGTAGTGGATGCGCTCGAATGTTTTTATTTATGGCTATGGGTCTTAGATAGTAGTTGGTTCATGTTCAATGTCTGTATTTGTGATTTGCCGAATGGATAATGGCATTGATTAGGGATTAGTATATTTAGTTGATTTCAATGCTTGATTGGCTCTTGTTTACTTCTTTCCATCTTCATATATCAACACCTTTTCAAGTTTTAATTATATTTGGTTGATAGTAGTAACACCCTATAGTAATGGAGAGTTAATGAATGTGAGGTTAGCATTTAGCACTTTCTTACTATTCAATCTATTGTTTGGACCCAGTCTTTGGTGTGTGAAGTATAGTTTTCACTAGGTTGCGTGCACCCACCTTGGTTTTGTAGAGCCAGAAGTGAAGATGGCAGTCTTGTCCCTATAGTTGGTCCAATTACCCTAAGATCCTTATACATTTTGGAACTAACCAATCCTAAAATCAACCTGTGGGTATATTGGCAGCCTAAGAGCATAAGTGTCCATTTTGAACACCAACATGCCCATAGCTTGATATCCCAAGAGAGGAATACATATGGTGAGTAATCTTCAGATGATTTGAGAAACCACTTGGGTTAGTCCTTGCACAAAGATTATGATACTTTCGGGAGTAGATCAAGTAGGCTTCTGATTAATGGTTTCTAGTAAGGTCCGTGGCATCCCCCCAATCAGTTTGTACATGTGTGACTCACTTAAGATCCTAGTTGACCATCCTAAAATTGTAGGGATATTCACCTACCTCGGGCTACTATCAACATGGCTCGCCTGAGCTTGCAAGGATAAGGTGAGAGTTTTCTTATCACCTTGTTTGTATACCGGCTGAGGTATTACTGATTTGAGGTCATTCTCTAAAGAGGAAGCACTTCTCTCTAGACAAGCCTCACTAGAAGTGTTTTCAATTGAACTTGATCTTTCTCTTCACCCATGATCTATGAAGGCAAGGGGAGAGGATACAGATACAAGCGGATTGCTTCCACATCGCTTACTTTAACAAGGTTTATACAAAAAAGAAAAGCTCTAAGGAAGTGTTGAAAAACACTCCTTCAAACACACCAAGAAATTTTCATTCCAAATTGAACCTATTAAGAATAAGTGTTTTCTATTCTAGAACATCAAACACTCATGTTCAGCATGCAAAGTTTTTTATTTTGAAATGTAAATGACAATGCTTGAAAAATAGAGATTTGATTTGCAAAAAACAAAGAAAGTGTTACTCCTCTTAGCATTCAAGATTGTGTTTGATCAATTTTTAAGAGCCAAAAGAAGTCTTCATCACATTGATTCTTTGGTCCTTAGGCATTCAAGATTGAGTATGTTGATTTTAAGCACCCAAAAAGAAGTGTGATGTTTGCCTCGTTCAATTTTAACCTTTGTTCATTTTAAACCCAAATAAAAAATATGAGGTTCTATTTTGCATACATTGTTATTTTTAAATGCACCAAAAGTAAAGTGAGTTAATTTTGTTTTAAAATATTAACCCGCATTCCGGCAAAAAACTTGCAATCCTGCAGCAGAAAAATAATGTTCTCGTAGAGCCGTACAGGTGTTCCCTCAATACTGTAAAAAAAAACCGAAGTGAAAAAAGGAAAATAAAAATAGTCTTGATACCTGTGGCTGCATTCTCGCAAGTCAAACCGCAATCCCCCTAGTTAACTATCGATCCCGTGTTGCGGGAATGAAGGTAGAAAAATGAGGAAAATATAGGGTCATATGACTTAAAGATATTAACTGTCAATCTCGCTAGGTCAAAGCCAACATTCTCGCAAGGTCAAACAATGATCTCACAATGCGGGAATGAAGGTAAAAACTAAAACTACAAAAAAATGTTGTACAGCTTACAAAAAGTACACAGGCAACCCCGCCTAGTCAATGTGCATTCCCTCATTGTGGGAATGCAATCCCGCGAAAAGGGTATAGTTAGGTTATGGTCAAAATACAAACAAAGAGAAGAAAAATATAGAAGACAAAAGTTTTTCTATGGGAATGCGTTCCAGTGAGGCTTTGCAAGCATTCCCATGGAGAAATCAGCATTCCCACGTCCGTACGAGCGTTCCCACAAAATTGAGGATTTTTTGGAAGTTGTTGCTGTGTAAAATTCAACAGTGGGAATGGCTGTAGAAATAGGTCTTCTTTGGCCCTGAACCTGCAAAACACCCAAAACACCTTGTAAAGCACTCAAACAACAAAAAACATTAGTATTTGAGTTAGTTTTGCAAAGAAAAACAAGAAAGATAGAGAAAAAAATGACCCTTGAAGTGGGTCCCATCGGGCGTGCCAAAATCTAATACCTAAAAATGTAGTGTTAAAAAATGGAAAGCAAGCTAAGCATTCAACAAAAAAAACTAGATAACACTTATGCTAAGACCTACAAAATGGAAGCAAACAACTCAAAAGCAATAATAAACCTTCAAGCAAACCTCCAAGATGTAGAAGATTTGTCCAATGATTGGATGTGTGCTAAAATGCTATGCTCAAGCTTCAATGGAGAAATGGGCATAATAACTTTGCTTTAATGGTGGATGAAAATGAAGGAGGAGAGCTTCTCTTTTATAGAAAGATGAGTGAAATGGACGGTCAAGATTAAGAGGCAAAAGAGGAGTGAGCAATGGTGGAGATGCATGCAAGGGAGAGCACATGGATTGTGCTTTCTCAAATGCATAGCATTGTGACAAGTGTCACAATGAGGGAGGATGAGAGGAGAGGTCGAATGCTTGAGGGATGTGTCAACTTTGGAAGGTGTGAGAGGGGACAAGTGTGTAAGAGGTGTAAGAGGCTTTTGGATTTCTCATTGGAGGATGTGGAGGTGTTGTCATAAGGGTTGACTTTGAGTTGGATTAACATTTCTTAATCTTGGATTATGATTGTGAACATGCTTAAGGGGTGATTTGGGCTTGAATTAGAGGGTAAGTGAAGGATTAGGGAGATGTGATGGGAGGAGAGAGAATGAGTGGAGGATTAAATTAGCTAAGCATGAATTATTAGCTAATGGGGGAGAATTAGGATTTTGAGTTAAATATTTTATTTAATTCCAAGTGAGAGGAAAAAGGGATTATGAATTAATTTATTTAGATAAATGTATCCATTTAAATTAATAGAAGAATAGGGATTTAATTAATTATTAGATTATAGGTTTTTCATTTAGATAATTAATTGGACTATAGTTAATTAATTAAATTAATTAACTAGGGGATGACATAAATTAATTAAATAATTAATATTTAATTAACAAGATGTCCTAGGAGAAGACTAAATATGATTACTAAATTATTTAATCAAATTTAGGTGTCTATAGTTAGAAGGTAGAAAATGTGGTGAGGATGACACCCACAAATTCTTTACTACTGTAGATAGAAAAGGTTTGCCTGTTAGGGCTACAAGTGGTGATCACTTCGGGTGATCTTACCTTGTTAGGAGTAACATGTTAGATCGATTAGATCTACCAAGTGATAGGATTTCAACAACACTACTTGAGTGTGCACTTGGTTAAGAGATTTACAAAAGACTGTTAGGTCTACTCTATTAAGAGGTTTTACCAAAAATCTATTACAATGATTAGAAAGTAACAAGTATATATCTGCTGATGAAAACTTAACTTGTCTGATATAGATCTATGAAGTACTGAATAGATATCACCTTTTCATGAGAATATTGTCATTATGGCAACATATGATCTACATGAAGACCACATATGACAGAAAGCAAGTATGATAGAGCGTAGAGGAAAATTGTCTAAGTATGTGTAGTATTTTTCCAGTGTATCCAGAAGACAATTTTGATTAGCGACATCGATTGAAGTAAGTTTAGTGCTTGCACACTTGAACATGGATACTATGATGCATTTTGAAGACTCACCTAAGAGCAAAATTCTATACACCATGTATGGAAGAAATTATTGTAGTATTATAGGAACAATGTTAAAGTTGACAAGATAGTATAGAAGACAAAATTAGTAAAGAGTTAAGGGATTATTTTGTTTATCAAAATAATGTCTTAATCATATAAAGGGATGACATCCTAGATGTTAACCCTTGGGCAAAACATTGTAAAATATATTTTGTAAAGTGCTTTATGTCTAGTAAAGCCGACTGTAAAAGTTATTATCCTTAATAACTTGTATAAATGTAAGGCATATGGAATGTGAAGAGATAGAGGTGAATAAGATAGATGATATAGCAAACATATATGTGAAAGGTATTGATGCTAAGTTGTGAAAGAAAAGAAAAGTAGTATAAGGTTATGTACCTTTCCCTATTTTGTAATTAGTAATCATTGTACATTACTTGTTTGGGCAGTGGGCTAATCTTGTAATCATTTGTAATTAGTACTACCAACTCTTAGTAGGGTTGAGGGTTCTAACAAGGCCTAGAGTCCCTTAATCAGGACTAAGACACTATATGTATGTAACAAGCTCCTAATAGGGTCAACATCCTTAACATGATACTTTTTATTAGTGGATCTTTGTGGGTATCATCCCCACCGAGGTTTTCCCTTGGCCATGGTTTCCTCAAGAAAAAATAATGTGTTATGAGTTCATTTTCTTTATTGTTATGCATGTTCTTTAGTTTACTCTGTTATGCAAGCATAAAGATAATTTGTTATATCCATAATTGGGCAAAAGTAAAAGTTTGTAGAATACTGATTCACCCACCCTCTTAGTATTCCCTATTTTTAACAATTGGTATCAGAGCTTAGTTACTTGGAAAATAATCATTCAGAAAAAAGCCTACTAGCTTGAGTAAGATCTCCATGGATATGGATCAGCTACAGAAGAATCTTGAAGAAGCTCTTGAACAGATTGATATACATAGTGAAGAAAGAGATACTCTGAAAGGAAAATATGATGATGCAAAGAACCTCATTGATAAACTAAAAAAGAAGCTGGAAGAATTGAAATCAGAAAAGGAATCTACAATTCAAATTGAAGATTGTGATGATAATCTAGAAAAAGAAAATGAGATCCTTAAACATGAATTAAAGATAGTAAATCTAAAATTGAGTTTGAAAGATGGAAACAACAAGAATGAAGCAAATCTGAAATCTGAGAATGAAAATCTGAAATTTGAGAAAGAAGATCTAAAATTTAAACTTTGTAAAGTGACATCTGAACTTGAGAAAACAAAATTACAGTATGTAGAACTTGAAAAGTATAATGCAATTGTGAAAGGTGAACTGACTTAGTCTAAGCAAGAACTTGAGAGACTGTATTCCACTAGTGAGAAGAATGATGAACAAATGTCTTATCAAAAGTCATTCTATGATAAAACTGGTCTTGGATTTAACTCATCTAAGGTAAATGAAGAAATCAAGGAATCAGATCTAAAAGTTTCTGAAAACATAGAAGAAAATAAATTTGATGAATCAAAAGAAACACCTAAAGAAGAAGAACCACCTAAACAAGAAGAATCATCTAAAGGTATGCAAAGATAATTTAAAGGTAGATGTTTTACATGTAATACATTTAGTCATATGAAGAAATATTGTACCGATAAGAAATTTAAACCTCTTAATGGTTATTGTTATAATTGTCATGGTTTTGGACATAGAGCTATTGAATGTAGGAAGCCTAAATTTAATAAGAATAATAGTAGTAGAATGTTTAGAGATACTAACCACATAGATAAGAAACCTACTGAAGATATGAATAGAAGAAATGGAGTAGTATGTTATAGATGCAACAGGGTTGGACACATTGTTAGGAATTGCAAATCACAAATCAACTAGACTGGATCGAGATATGGAAACAATGGAGTAGTTTGTCAGATATGCAACAAATTTGGTCATACAACAAGGTTTTGCAAAATGAACAACATGAGAAACTCTAATCCTAGAAGTAATGCAAGGAGAAATGAGAATGCAAGCAATGGTCAAGGAGGTTGTTGTAGTAATTTAGAAGAAGTGAAGCTTATTAAAGCCACAAATCAAGGAGACACATTCAGCACTAAAGGTAATTAGAAAGGTGAAGTATCAAGTGGTAAGAGTGAATCTCTTCCTAACCCATCTCTAATTACTTAATTCATGAAGAATGCAGTAGAATAGGAACTTAGGATAGTGTAGAAATTAGTATAGGATGAATTGAGTCTTGCGCAGTTAATGTAAGGTAGTATATGATGTAATGATACTATGGTTAAGAGCACGTGAGATAATATGAAGTTATGTGAGATCGCAAGAAGTTTTAAGTTTTGCAGGTAAGCAGGAACAACTTTTTGGAAAGAAGCAGAAAAAGAATTGAATGCGATGTCAGAATCTTGTGAGATTGAAAGGTTAAAAGCTTATGATCAGTATTTTTTGATCATTAAGGTGAGTAGAAGTGTTAAGCAGATCAAGCAGTGGTGATTGAGAGTGGTTTGCAAGGATTTGGTGAAAGAATTTCATGCTGGATCTACGCAAAGCCCTAAATCATATAATTAAGGTATTTTACTAAGCAAATCTATTAGTTAATTAGAGAATTTGCAAAAGATATGGATGTTTCATTGGTTCATAATATAAGAGATAAGATCAAACCTAAAATTAAAAGGGAACCGGTAGAACCCTTGGAAGAAGACCCTAAATTAGCATTATCATCCGTACTAGATGAAGTTTTACATTTAGAGAATGTTAGAAGCTATTTGGGATGTAAGCTTGAAACCCTTAGTGATAGTGATTTTACTAAAGAGTATGAGACACTTTACAATCAAGATATGTCATTGAAAGTAGGGTTTGAACATTTGAAGGACAATGAAATCATAAAGTATTCACTACAATATGAATTTGATGATGAAAAATGCACCAAGATAATTTTAAGCAGAATTCATAATGGCAAGTTTTGGTTAGATGACAATGTGATAGGTATAGTAGTAGACCTAATTTGAATGATGTAACTGGTTTGTCTAAATCTAGAGTTATACCATTAAATGAGAAGAACATGAGGAAAATAGTACTGGATAATACTAAGTCATCCTACAATGGTAGAGGAATAGTAATTAGTAAGATTTAGCAAGATGATGTTAGATACTTATGCAAGATCTTAACATCTAAGTTTTGTGATAATTCTAGAGAAGATGACATGGCAGCTAGTATGATTCATGCAGCTTATTTGATGTGTGTTGATAAAGTGCAAATAGATATGTGTGAAATCTTGAGAATTCAGTTATTTGAGAATCTAGAAAATATTAAGAAAACTAAGAATTCCCAGTTTAGATTCTCATCCCTGATCACATATATGTTTTTCCATTTGTTGAGAAGATTCCCTTACACTATTAGTGAAGATTGGAAGGATGGAAAGACCTCAATGGAAAGAATCAACAGAGTATATAGGAGACACCCTATAGATAAGGTCAATGAAAGTGCAACTTTGGTAATCAAAACATTTCATAACTTGATGAAAAATAGATCAAGAATTCCACAAGCTATAGTTGAGAAATATAAGAATGAAGTATGCTTTATGGTTGACACTAACTTTACATTCATTGAAGCAGTTGAACCTAGAGTATAATTCATAGACCCTCTTGGTTATGAAATTTCTGAAGTTGAAGAAGAAGAATATGTAACTAGATTGTTGAAATGTAAGTTGGATGTACATAACAATAGATTTGGGACTTATGAGGAGAACTTTAACTCCACAAAGTCTATTCAAGAAGAAAAATAGTCCAAGAAGAGAGTAGAAAGTACTATAAAGAAAATTCTAAAGGAAACAGGTATGATAGAATAGGAATTTGTAATTGCAAAGAATACAACAACAATACTTAGAGATATTGGACAAAAGGAAGTTTTGTCTATTCCACCCCTATTAGCAGTCACAGTTGAGACTGGAAATTTGCAACATGTAGTAAAAATGGAGAAAGTTGAGAAGGAACAAGAAATTAGGAAGTCTACAAGATCCTCCTCCACTCCACCAGGGAAAAGAGTAAAAGAAATAGCTACTGGACCAGGTAAGAGACAAAAGATAATAGTTACCCCAGTTCAGAGGAAAATAGAAGAGATAAAAGATGATGAGGACATAGAAGTGAAGAAGAAGAAATGGAAGCCTAAGATTGAGAAAGTAAATGATCAAATCATTAATGATGGAGATTTTTCAAAGATGAACAAGTATTATGATCTCTATAAATATTCTAAGAGATTAAACTTAGAAAATTAAGTTGTGAGGCATATGATCCTAGCTAACAAGAAGTTTGATACAATTCAAGGAAAGATCCCTGATGATCTATTTGAGAAGCTGGTAAATAGAAAGAAGATATAAGCTGAAGAAGATAAAAAAATTAGAGAGAATTTTGTAAGGAAGCTTTGTGACATCAGAAGTGAAGACCACCTTAAATAAATCATGAAAGAACTTGGTACACTTCTAAGAACAAAAAGGAGAACAATTCTAATAATGGGAGGTAATTATGATGAAATAAATAAGGAAATTGAGCAGGCAGTTGTAAAAGTAATGACATCAAGCATTGGAAAGCAGTCTAGTGCAACAGAACAAGCTATGGAAGTTGAGCATTAGAAGAGTCCCTCTCCACCACCTTCAATTAAAATTGAAGATGAATCAATGAATGTGGAAGGAACAAATATTACATTGAACACTAATGACAACCCCTTTAGCCACCTAGAGAACATTGTTGACAATTCGGCTTTTGAAGAGCAGGACATGTCAATTGAAGAGGAAAGGAAATAAATAAGGAAAGAAGAAGAGACACAAGTAGAAATTCAAGTAAACACAGTGAGTCAAGGATAGAAAGAAACACCTAGCAAAGTGGAAATCAGTCCTGCCTCTAAGATTGCAACTAAGAAGGCACATATTGAATCACTATTTTTTGATATTGGAAAAGAAGTTGATGATGATGATCAAATGGAGTTGATCTCATCCCTAAACAAGATTATTGGAAAGAACAAGAAGGTGAAAAGACTTGAAGGTTTACTGCAAGAAGTAATAGGAAAGTTGCAGAGTATTGTGACTAATCAAGTAACAGAAGAAGATCCACAAACTAAATCCAGAGAAGTTATGAAGACTTTTGATAATGAATTAAGTAATTTGTTAGACATTTCTACAGTGAAGGCTCAACAAGGTGATGTAGAACCTACACCTATGATGGATCAGGGTGAGGAAATATTCTTGAAGGCCTTGACAAGTCTAAAGTCTACACCACACTTTAATCCTCCTGAGTATGGTGGAAAGTTGGATTTTGATGAATTGGTGGATTGGATCACTTAGATGGAAAAGTATTTTGAGTATGAAAATGTACTTGAAGACAAGAAAGTGAAAATTGCAAGCACAAATTTGAAAAGTCATGCATCCTTATGGTGGGAGCATCTGCAGCTAGTCAAAAAGAGGAAAGGCAAAGATAAAATCAAGGTATGGAGTAAAATAGTGAATAAATTGAAAGGAAATTTCTTACCTTGTGATTATTAGATTAACCTAGTTAGGCAAATGCAAAGTTTAAGGTAGAAAGATAGCTTGGTAAAGGAATATACTAAGGAATTCTATAGATTAGATATTAGATCTGGACATGATGAAGATGATGTGGAAAGAATTTCTAGATACCTGAATGTTTTGAGAGTTTCCATCCAAGAAGAAATCAGTTTGGTCAAATTGGAGAACATTGAAGAGGCTTACCAATTTGCATTGAAAGCTAAGGATAAATTGAACAAGAGACATGAGAAAAGACAAACAGGTAGAGGTGGTAGATTCCCTAGAGGAAGAGGTAGATCTTATGGTAAAAATAGTAGATCTGAACTAGAAAAGACAACTCTGGATAAAGGCAAGACTGAGTGGAAAGGTGAAAGTTCATCTAGAGGTAGAGGTAGTAACTACCGAGGTGGTTATAATAGAGGAAGTTTCCAAGGAACTTGTTATAATTGTGGAGAAGGACATAGATCATTTGAGTTTACACATGCAAGTAGGAAGGCTTGTAACATTAGGAATGCTTTGGTGCAAGAAGATTCACCAAATGAACCTAAGAAGGAAAATAACTTAATGGTAAGAAGAGCACTTTGGAATGAAAGTAAAAAGGAAGATCCGGTAAGGAAAAGTTTGATCAAGACTAGATGTAGAGTTTCTAACAAAGTTTGGAAGGTAATCATTGACAATGTTAGCTTGAATAATCTAGCATCTGAAGGGATGGTCACAAAAATGTAGTTGGAAAGGTTGAAACATCCGAAGCCCTATCAGATTTCATTGATCAAAGATGAGCATACAATCCTGGTAAGTGAACAATGTTATGTAAATTTGAAGATTAGAAAGTACTATAATAAGGTGTAATGTGATATCATGCCTATGGATTGTTGTCATATTTTGTTGGGTAGACCTTGGCAATATGATAGACATGCTATATATGATGGGAGATTGCATAAGTATACTATTTTGGCTGATGGAAAGAAACAAATCTTGTTACCTTTGATGGAAGAACCCATTATTAATGTTTGCACATCTATGAAATTTTTCTTGATGGAAGGAAGAAAGTTTGTGAAGGATTTAAAGAGAAATGATGTATGTTTTGTTGTGATTCCTAACAAATTGAGTAAGAAAATAGAGGATAATGTCCCTGAGGAGATTGATAAGTTACTCACCGAGTATAGTGAAATCATTTCTAATAATGTACCTAATGGTTTTCCACTGAAAAGAAGCATTGATCATTGTATGGATCTAATCCCTGGAGCTAGTTTACCGAACAAGGCACCTCATCGATTAACACCTACCAAGAATCAGGAATTGAACTGATAGATTCAAGAGTTGCTAGAGAAAGGTTTGATCAGAGAAAGTTTGAGTCTGTATTGGCACCTAAGAAGAATGGAGAATGGTGAATGTGTACTAATTCTAGATAAATCAACAAGATAATAGTGAAGTATAGGTTTCTTATACCGAGAATGGATGATATAATGGATAGTTTCATTGGAGAAAAGTATTTTACCAAGATTGATTTGAAAAGTGGGTATCATCAGATCAGAATCAGAGAAGGTGATGAATGGAAGACTGCTTTCAAGACAAATGAAGGTTTGTATGTATGGTTGGTTATGCCTTTTGGTTTAACTAATGCACCGAGTACTTTTATGAGGTTGATGAATGAATTTTTGAAGAAATTCTTGGGTAAGTTTGTGATTGTATATCTTGATGGTATTCTGATATTCAGTAAGACTAGAGAAGAATATTTGTTGCATGTTAGACAAGTTTTGCAGAGATTGAAAGAAGAAAAGTTACTGATAAATTTGAAAAAGTTTTCATTCATGAAAGAGGAGATTGTGTATTTGGGATTTGTGATTTCAGATGATGGTTTGAAAATGGATCCTAAAAAGGTTGAAGCTATTTTGAATTGGCCTACACTTGTGAATGCTAGTGAGGCAAGATCATTTCATGATTTGGCAAGTTTTTACAAAAATTTCATTAGGAATTTCAATTCAATTTGTAATGCTATAATTGAGACTATGAGAGGAGACAAAAGAGAATTCAAGTGGACACATGGAGCTGATAAAATTTTTGAGACTCTGAAGAAGAAGGTTGTTGAATTTCCTATTTTGGCATTGCTTGATTTCAATAAGGTATTTCAAGTGGAATGTGATGCAAGTCAAAGTGCAATTGGAGCTGTGTTGAGTCAAGGAGGTAAACTTGTTGCTTTCTTTAGTGAAAATTTGAATGATGCAAAAAGGAAATATTTTGTGTATGATCAATAACTCTATGCTATTGTTCAAGCACTGAAGAAATGGAGACATTATTTGATACTGAATGAATTTGTGATGTATACTGATCATAAGGCTTTACAGTATTTGGGTAGTCAGAATAAGTTGAATCATAGACATATGAAATGGGTTGAGTATTTGTAGAGTTATACATTTGTGATAAATTATAAGAGTGGAGTCACTAATCGAGTTGCTGATGCATTGAGTAGAAGGAGGTCTTTGATGACTGAGATGAAAATTGGAATTTTAGGCTTTGATGACATCAAAGATTCTTATGAATTTGATCTTGATTTTTTCTGAGCCATGGAGAAAGTGCAGAGCACCTATTCAAGATCAATAGAGTACTAAATGGGATGAGTATTTTATGCAAGGAGGTATGTTGTTTGAAGGTATTTAGTTGTGTATACCGAGAGGACCTATGAGAACTAATTTGATAAAAGAGAAACATAGTGGTGGTTTGGCTAGACATTTTGGTGTTGATAAGACATTGAATTTTATGAAGGACAAATACTTTTGGCCACAGTTGTATAAAGATGTTCAAAAATTTGTGAAAAGTCATGGAGTTTGTCAAGTTACAAAAGGAGTTAGTCATAATATTGGATTGTATACACTGATTGTTGTACCTAATAAACCTTGGATTGACATCAATATGGATTTTGTTCTTGGCTTACCGAAGACAATAAGAAGTAATGATTCTATATTTGTGGTTGTGGATAGATTTTCTAAAATGGCACATTTTAGACCTTGTAGAAAGACATCAGATGGAGTACATGTAGCAGATCTTTTCTTTAATGAAATTTTCAGATTGCATGGATTACCAAGGAGTATTATCTCTGACTGAGATAGTAAATTTGTTGGATAATTTTGGAAGACTCTTTGGAGAAAGTTGGGTACCGAGTTGAAATATAGTTCTATATTTCACCCACAAACTGATGGACAGACAGAACTTGTGAATAGAATCTTGGGTAATCTTTTGAGATGTTTAGTTGCAGACACACTAGGTAATTGGGATTCTATGGTGGCACAAGAAAAGTTTGCATACAATAATTCAGTGAATAGGAGTACTGGAAAAACACCATTTGAGATTGTAAATGGCATACGACCAAGAGGTATATCTAATTTGAGAGACATTGATGATGAAAGAAAGAGAACTATTGAAGCAGTAAAATTTTTTGAGTACATGAAGACATTGCATGATGATGTGAAGCTTAAACTAGAAAAGAGTAATAAAAAATACAAAGATAAAGATGATAGATCAAGAAGACATAAGAATTTTGATGTTGGTGATGAAGTAACAGTTCATTTGAGAAAAGGTAGATTTCCTGTTGGAACATTTGGGAAGCTGAAGATGAAGAAGTTTGGACATTGTAAGATTCTGAGAAAATTTGATAGTGGAAATGCATATGAAGTAGAGTTACCTGATGATATGGATATATCACCTATTTTCAACATTGCTTCTTTGTATGAGTTTCATGAACTTGAAGAAGACATGACAGTACCGATGGAATATCCTAAGAAATAGAATAAAGAAGTTGACCTGATTTTGGGGCAAAGAATTGGTAGAAGTACAAGAGGAAAATAGTATATGAAATATCTGGTAAAGTGGAAGAACAGACCGATTGAAGATAGTTCATGGATTTCATAGTCTGAGTTGGATGCAACTTGGATCATACCTACTAAATGATTTAGAGAATGATTTTCAAATAACCCCAAGTGTCTGATGCAGGAGAATCTTGGGTCCTTGTAAATCGTATGTCACCAAAAACATATTTGAGTTTATCTGTGTTGCTCGGTTCCTTCTTTGACTGAGTTGGCTCTGTAGTTGGTTAGTTTCCTTTGGTTACCCAATGTGTCAGTTATCTCCTGGGTGGTTAGTTGTTTCACTAGCGCTCGGTGATGCTTGTTTGTTGCTCAATCATCCTTTCTTACTGAGTGATTCATTTTGAGTTCCTGTTGAGTCTGAATTGTGCATTGATTATGGGTCATAGATTTAATGCTGGTATCCATCATTGGGAAGCGTGTGGTCCTAGATCTAACCATTCCTTCCATTGATTATGGACCTAAAGGCTGACTCAGTTTGGTAGCCTCTTGTATATATGTAGTTGTTTGGTTAGAGTTTAGAGAGTCAATTTTTAGAAGATAGAAGATTTGAGATTGTTCACATATCCTCGCATGTTTGAGGACTTTTGTATTTCATTGTAATATTTGGCCAAAATTGGGAAGGCCTTATAGCTCGACATGTATGAATCAATTTGAAGTAAATATAGGAATGATCCTACACTTTCTCTCTCCCACTGTGTTGTTGTTGCTTACATGTGTTGTTGAGAAAGGTGGTTCAAGTTAGGGTGTGCCATTCCTTGGCCCCTCTTGTCCTATCTTGCGTCAATTTGATATACTTTAAATTTTTTGAATATTTCATAGGCTAGAAATAACTTTATGGCCTCCAATCTTCTTACAGGGGCAAATGTATTAGAATAATCTATTCCTTCTCTCTATGCATATCCTTTACATAATAGTCTTTCTTTGTTCCTTACTATTGTACCATCTTCATTCATCTTGTTTCTAAATATCCACTTGGTTCCAATCAGATTCTTATTACTAGGTCTAGGGACCAATTCCCATGTATCATTCTTAACTATTTGATCTAGCTCTTCCTTCATTACTTCATGCCAATCTGAATCATTACATGCATCTTCAACACTTAAGGGTTCAATTTGTGAAAGTAAAAATACCGCTTCATCAACTATTAAACTTTTTGCCTTTGATCTTGTCATGACTTTATTGTTCTGATCTCCAATGATATCTTCTTTTGAATGGTATCTAGATGTGAATTTTGGAATATTAGGTGTGACTTTCTCATTTATCTTATGTGATTCTTATTCACTTGTTTTAGGATCATTGAATAATACATCAATGATGTCAAACATTTCTTCAACAACTATTTCTCTAGTGATAGGACTAGGTTCTTCTTCAATCATAGGAGCATAATCATGATATCTCTCTTGAATCATAAACTTTTCATCAATCTTTACATGAGCACTTTCAATGATCTTCTTCAATCTTAAGTTAAAACATCTATAAGCTTTTCTTTTAGTAGAGTAACCAAGAAAAATACCTTCATCGCTTCTTGCATCAAACTTGACAATAGCTTCATCTCTCTTGATGTAGCACTTGATTCCAAAGATTTTGATGTATTTTACTATAGGTACATTCCCAAACCATAGCTCATAAGGTGTCTTGTCTGTGCCTGGCCTTAATTGAATTTTGTTGATAGTATAGATTGCAGTATTGGCTACACCTCTCCAATATGTGTGTGAAACTTTACCTTCAATCGTGATAGTGCACACTGTGTCAAGTATGATCCTATTTCTTCTTTATGCACTTTCATTCTACTGAGGGGTTCTAGGTGCACTTAACTGTCTCTTTATCCCATGTTCTTTGCAATACTCATAAAATATGTCAGAGGTGAATTCTCCTTCTCTATCTGATCTCAGATATTTTATCTTTAATCCAAACTCATTTTCAACTTTAGCTTTGAATATCTTGAACTTCTCAAATGCTTTAGATTTATCTTTTTAGAATGCAACCCACATCATTCTATAATAATCATCAAAAACAACATAAAGTACCTTTCACCATAGTATGATCTTGTTTGAGTTGGTCCACTTAATTTTGTATGCACTAGATCCAATTTTTTCTCTGTCAAATTATGCTTTCTTTTGAATGAATTCCTCACATGTTTTCCCATCACACATTCCTTGCATATTGTATCAACTAGTTTTGCAATACTAGGGAGGTCTCTTACTACCTTTACATTTCTTATCTTTACTATATTGTCAAAATTGATGTGACATAGTCTTTTCTACCATAAGCAACTATCGTCTACTTTAGAAACAAAATAACTTTCTTCTGAATTAATTTGAAAAACATTACCTTTTGTCTTTGATCCTAATGTAATCATTACTTCTTATTTGTTATCAATGATGCACTTATTTTTTTTGAATTCCAACTAATATCCTTTGTCAAGGAATTTTCCAACACTTAGTATGTTATGTTGCAAACCATCAACATATAGAACATCATTAGTATTATTCTTTCCATCCAAGGTGATGGATCCTCTACCTATGATAGGTTTAGGAGTTTTATCTCCAAATCTAACCATTCCACCTTTGTACTTATCCAAATGTACAAACCTATCTTTGTCTCCTATCATGTGATGTAAACAACCATTGTCAATGATCCAATCTATTTTGATGTCAGCTTGTGAAATTAATGCAAGCTCTTTTGCTTTCTTTTCATCTTAAATATCCATCTCATCACACATATTCTCCATATCTTCAATAGCAATGAATTCAATTTCATCTTCTACTGAATCTTCATCTTATACTCCATCTTTAGCATAGTAACATTATTTTGTATACTTAGGCTTGTAATTAGTTTTGAACTTCTTGACTCTTGTAGGACACTTAGCTGCAAAGTGACCAATCTTGTTACATGAAAAGCATTTAAATGGTAACTAACCTTCATATTTTCCTTTTCCTTTTCTTTCTTTCTTAGAAATCATAGCAATGAAATCATCTAGTTCTTTATCCTCATCATCATTATTAAAGTTACCAGAAGTGTTCAAGGATTTCTTACCATGGACAGAGGCTTTGAATGTTGTTTCACTTTTAGGCTTTGTCTTCAAACTTGATATCTCGAATGCTAAAATCTTGTTGATTAAGGTCTCTCTTCTGAAGTCTTTTGAAAAATGCATAGTCTAATCTAGGATGTTTATCTTTCTCTCATATTCTGCTATCAGAGTAGTCATCAACTTATCCATTATGTCTTCTTCCAGAATTTCTCCACCATTGTTTCTAATTCCTGCAACTGCTTCATTAATTCTTTGATGGTAGGCTCTGATGTTCTCTTTAGGTAGCATCTCCAAAGTATTATATTTTTTCTTCCATGTCTACTTTCTTGATCTCTGAAAACTCATTGTCAGATAAGGTGCTGATAAGGGCTTCTTTGGAAATAGCATTTTGAGTGAACATTTCCTTTTACTTAATAGTTGCATCTTCCTTTGCAAGATCTGATAAAGAGGGAATCTGAACTTCTCTAGTAGCTACTTCAAAAATCTCAAAACTAATACACTAAAAATGTGTTGTCATATTGTTCTTCCAATCTAGATAATTCTCTCCATTAAACTTAGGACTTTCTTTTCTAAAGAATTCCATTTGCGATCAACCTCAAGATTTTAAACTTTCTTTCCAAGGCACTTGGCTCTGATACCAATTGTTAGGAATAGTCCCAAGAGATAACTGAGAGGGGGGGTGAATCAGTTATATACAAGATTCAATTCTTTATCCAATTAAGTAAAGAATAATGTTAAGCATTACACAATAAGATAACACTTAACACAACACCATAATTTTGGTTACAGGGAAACCTGAATAGGTAAAAACCTCAGTGAGAATTAGCACCCATTATAAACTACACTAGAGTATAATGATCCCTGTTAGAAGATCTTACAACCCTATTAGGAATTGATCTTTACAATGCATGAAGTATAGTGACCTGGTCAAGGGCTAGACCCTATTAGGAGCCTTTTACAAATAACCTTGTTAGACGTGAGGACACATTGTTTGGGAGCACACTTCTCAAATGGTGAAGGCTGCAACCTTCTGCATAAGAGATACACAATATATCTAGATCTTGGTGAACTGGAAAGTAAACCTATTGTCTTGATCATTTCCAATGAATATCATAAACTCTCTGCTTCTTCACATAGATCTTCAATGGATGATCAACTATCTCAGTACATTCACATCTTCTGGTCTGCTCTCTCAATCACACTTAGCAATCACAGCTAACTGGCTATAAGTATCTTTCTCCAAATGATATAATCAAGTTTTCCTATTATAACTTCCTTAAAATCATAATAGAGAAATAATATAACTCTTCAATAACATCTCCAATAGCTAAAACAAGCACGCAACACAAATTGGGCCGCACAACTCAATATAAGTAGATGTGTCGCTTCACATAGTCGGCTTCACCAAATTAACTAAAAATTTATTCTCATGCTAAAATATGTTATGCACTCTTAACCAAACATTCTTAACTCATATCTAAACATGAAACCAAACATGCATATCAAAATGATAGGTGCAACTACTGAAACAATGTAAATAATATTGGCTCCATCAGACAATCTCTAGAAACTGTAGCTGCCAAATGGAAACATCATAACTTAACTTGAACTGCACAACTAACTCTATGTCCATGAACATAGCATTATAAATATATCCTCAACAAAAATATAAACATGCAAGGCTCGAACATAACCATACTAAAAATCATATACAAAACTCTGCTTGTAACACTGTCAAGAACACTACTATTATAAACAACTTCATAACTGACTGCACTTAGAAGAAACCTTTGCATCTATGATATCATGTTGATAACATATCCATTCAACATATGCTCAAGAGTCTCTACATAGGACTTCAATGCACGATGCTTACTATATGTTGTCATCAATGAAAAACATACAATCAACACTAGCTTGTTGGCAAATCTCCAACAGATAATGTCGTCAAACCAATTGCATGCCCTCTATATGGATATTACAAAACTAAATTTGAAAGAAGCACATTGATATATATTTTAGAAAAAAAATTTATGCTCTATAAAAATAATGTAACTCTTTGAAAATAACGTGTTCAGAAGCATCCCAATTTTCATGGGAGAAACAAAAAGTAATTAAAATAAATTAAAAATTAAAAATTAAAAATATGTTTAGAATCTAGACAGAAAATCCTAAAAGATTCTAACTTACTATATCTTTCGATTTCAAACAGTTTAAGGACAATATGCATCTAAATCTGAAAGTTTTTTTCAATATGTAGAGTTGAGTGTTTGTTCAGGAAAAAAAGTGTAACCCACTATTGTGAATTCACACTATGTCAAGTATGGTCTGAGTCAAGTACATTAATCCATTGATTATCGATATGTATCTTGTCTAATTGGTATCTGGTGAATCATCATGCTTTGTTAGCTTACAACTAGTAACCATAGGAGTTCCAATGGGTTTGGAATGTTCCATCCCAAATTTATTCAATAGTTCCTTCACATACTTTAACTGTGATATGAAAATCCCTCTATAAAGTTATGTAATTTGTATTCCAAGAAAGAGTTTCATCTTATTCATTGGCATCTCAAAATATTTTTGCATTTCATCTATAAATTCTTTGCTCATCTTATCATTTCCACCAGAAATAATATCATTGACAAATACTTCAGCAATCAAAAGGTTATCATTATTAACTTTAAAGTATAAGATATTATGTGTAGTACCTTTACCAAATCCAAGAGTTAACAAGTACTTATATAGCCTTGCATACTAGGTTCTTAGTGCTTGTTTCAATCTATACAAGGCTTTCTTCAATCGAAAAACCATATCACTCTAACCAGTCAAAGGAAAACCATCAGGCTTCTCAACATAAAATTTGTCTTCTAATTATCTATTCTAGAATGATGGCTCAACATCCATCTGATATACCTTAACAATTTTGTAAGTACAATATCCAAGAAACATCTTATTTGATTCAATCCTAGTAACTGGGGAAAAAGTCTCCTCGAAATTAATACCTTCCACTTGTGAATATCCTTTGCAAAATGTTTGGATTTGTTTCTTATTACTTCACCATCTTCATTAAATTTTTTTTTATGAATACTTATTTAGTTCTAATTACATTCTTAGCTTTAGGTCTAGGAACCAAAATTTGTGTCTTATATTTTTCAATCTATTCCAATTCTTCCTTCATAGCTTTAATCCAACCTTCATCTTTGTAAACTTCATCAACATACTAGGTTCAACTTGTGATATCAAAGAAACTTCATCCCTATCTATAACATGTATTCATCTTGTCATAACACCTTGACTCTTATCACCAATTATTTGATACTCTTATTTATTTAGCTTTACATACCTTGGAGTATTCAGAATTTATTTTGTAGTAGACTCTTGTGTTTCCACTTCATTATCATCAATTGAAACCTCTTCAACTTATCCATTCTAATTCTATATAGGCACAATCTGATTCTCTTCTTCATCATTTGACTTGAATAACTATATGATTTCTCATGTTTTTGATAACTTTCATCAACTCTGAAATTAGCACTTTCAATCATTTTTCTTAATCTATTTTTATAAAAAATTTATGCCTTACTCGTTGTAGAATATCCAAGAAAGATTATCTCATCACATCTAGGATTAAACTTCACTAAATATTCTTCTCTTCTAATATAAAATTTACTTCCAAAGGTTCTAATGTATTTCATAGTAGGAGTACGACCATACCAAAGTTCATAAGGTGTCTTTCCAGTTCCATGCTTGATCTAAACTTGGTTCAAAGTGTAAACTATAGTGTCAATAGCTTCTCTCTAATACATATGCATAACTTTTCCTTCAATCATCATAGTTCTTGTTGTGTCAAGAATTGTTCTATTCCTTCTCTCTACAATCCCATTCTATTGAGGGGTTCATGGAGCAGACATCTATCTCTTTATTCCATGCTCTTCGCAGTATGCATGAAATTATCTTGAAGTAAATTCTCCTCATCTCTTTGATCTTAAAAATTTCATCATCAATCCTATCTCATTCTCAACCATAGCTCTGAATATCTTGAACTTGTCAAATGACTCATATTTTTCTTTTAAAAATGTAACCCACATCATTTTAGAGTAATCATCAATAAATAAAATGAAATACTTATCTCCATAGTAGCTCCTAGTCCCTACCACATAAATCTAGAATCATCTTCTTTAATAAAAGTGAGAGAACTAGTAGGCTTAAGATTATTAGACTTATTACCTTCTTCCTTGACAATAATGAATGAACAAGTGAGTACCAAATCTATTGACTCAATACTCTTGTCTTTGAAAACTATGATAGATTATTCATTGGTTATCTCACCATCATTTTTGTCAAAATCCTCAGATCCATTATCTAAAGCTCTAGAGGGCCTCTTAGGTATTCCTTTAGCAAGTAGTGCTTCCAATTTATGAATCTCTCTTTCTTCTTCTTCAAGTTCCTTCATAAGTATCTTCATCTCCTTCTCATACCAAAAACAACTCTTCCAGAATCTCTTTTTCTTCTTGGATATCTGTATGTTTGTTCTATTGAATTCCATCTTCAAATATCCCTCAAGATGTTAGGCTTCCTTATAGGGACAAGATCTTATACCAATTCTAGGAGATAGACATCAAAAAACTAAGAGGGGGGAGGGTCAATCAGTTGCTACCAAATTACATGATCTTTACAAACCTTAAACCTTTCAATCATAAAACCCTTAATCACATAAACTAATATTAATGATATGCAAAATGTAAAGCATGTAAACAAAAATTAGAAAAAACATCAATAACAAAAATTACAAAGTTTTTATTTATTGTGGAAACCAAAATAATGGTAAAAACCACAGTTGGAATGATACTCACATTAAGAATTATACCTTGTTACAATTATATCTTATTACAATATTGGGAATGTACTTGCATTCAGGAACATTTCCTAGAGTTTAGTAATCAAATCACCTTCAGAACCCACCATAAGGAAGTTGACTTACAATTATAATTCATAAGTCTTACTGACTTACAAATACTTCTCAAACTTCAATATGATCATTCATGAACTCGATAGTAGCATCTCTA